>NW_004624774.1:16027873-16133759 GCF_000247695.1 Heterocephalus glaber | reverse complement strand
CAAATAAATATATGAAAAAATGTACAACATCACTGGTCATTTGAGAGATGCAGATGAAAACAACACTGAGATTTCACCTCACCCCACAAAGAATGGCTACTATCAAGAAATCAACCAATAACAAATGCTGGCAGGGGTGTGGAGAGGCAGGAACCCTTCTCGATTGTTGGTGGGAGTGTAGACTGGTGCAACCACTGTGGAAATCAGCATGGAGATACCTCAAAGAACTAGGACTAGAGGTCCCATTTGACCCAGCTGGGTATCTTCCCAAAAGGATTGAAAGAATCATACCACAGCTTTATATGTGCACCCATGTTCATAGCAGCACCATTTGTAAAAGCTAGAGCTTGGAAGCAGCCCAAGTGTCCATCAATTGGAAACTGGATAAAGAAGATGTGATATTTTATAAAATGGAGTACTACTCAGCCATAAGGAATGAAAAACTAGAGTCATTTATAGCTAAATGGGTGCATATAGAGGCCATACTCTTAAGTGAAATAAACAGGACATACGTGTAAATACTGAATAGTTTCATTAGTGTGAGAAACTGATAGTGTAAACAAGGGTTAAAATGATTAAAATGAATATTGGATAATTTGAAATAGGAAAAATGGTTCAAAGATGAAGGGGTGAAGGGAGGGGAAGGGGAAAGGAAAGGTGTGAAAGGAAAAACTATGAGAAAAGAAAAAAAATGGAAATGATGTCTGTGTAAATAGGGAAGGGTGGAGGGGTGAATGGTGCAGAGCTAATGGGGAAAAAAATAAGAACCAAGATCCATCATGTATAGGTACAAGCACCCAATGATAAATGTAAAAGTATTGTGTACCTAAAATGTACCAATAAAAGAACTTAGAAAGAAATGTATGTTTCTGTTATCAGAGAGAGTACATGTTTTCAGTGTTTGTAAATACTTAGAAAATATAAGACCATAATGACATGAAGCAAAGAGGTTGTGTCTGTGTCATTCACCACTTTGTACTGAAGTCTAATACAGGGTCTGGCTCTCAGTAGCTATGAGATAGAGATAGAGGGAAGAGAATGAAAGACATTGATTTATTGATTCTGCTGCTCAGAGTAGGCAGAATAGCAAGCATCATGTCTGCAGCCAAGTTAAGTATGCTTCTGGTGGGGAATATTTTTGCTTACCTATATGATATACCAGCATGGTAGGTATTTTCAAGATGGACATTCATTTGGCCATAAGGGACAAGTGAATATTCTTACTTTACGTAGCTTTAGAATAGAAATTAAGCACTACTTTCATTACAATGCCATGTTTATTAGATTTCTATGTTTGTATATATCTGTAATGCATAAGACTTTTTTACAGTAAAAGTTATTTCACATAGAATCAAAGGCACATCTTCAGTGTCGTAAGTATGCCTGGAATATGTTCAACAAATGTCCAAATTTTAAAAATCATAACATATATAGGTTTCAGCCAATGTAATAAAATCAGTGAAATTCCAAGCATGTCTGTGGCTACATCCTGAATTCATCTCAGATCCCCAGTGATACAATACAAATGAAATGGAACACTTCACCCCATTCTACAAATTCCCACTGCAGCCTTTATAGCAAGATGAGTTATGGACCAGCTGAAAGACTCAGAAGCTCAGTGCTTTGTGAGGCTCTTGTTTTGTTACATGTGACAGATCGGGTCTGTGAGTGTCTGGACTGAATTACGGCTGGCTCTAGGTTTGAAGCAGCAAGCTTCTTACACAGATCAGTTCTTTGGAGAGCGGGGGTGGCCACACGATGACTCTTCAGGACCAGTAGCACTTTACCAGGCCCATAGTAGAGGCCACCCCATGCCTGTTGACACACTGGGCACAGTGCCCATGCCTACCCTCAAAGAGTGCTTTTGGCTCCCTTCCTCCTGAGCTGAATGTCAGGCAGTGACAGGTGCAAGCTTGGACCAGGCTGGCAGTGTCTGACTGCTCCTCACCTGGGACTTGCCATCTGACAGGGTTTACCCAGCCATGATGGATGGTAGCTGGAGAACAGGAAAGAGAAAGAGAATTGAGAAAGAAAGCTAACTGCATTACACCGTGGGGGTCTGGGGGGTCTGTAAAATGCCCACCTATGAAACGATATGAGAAGCTCAATATCTGACAAGAGTTGAGGGAATTAAGAGTAATTTGATTACAGGTGCTCAACTGGCATTCATTTTCCTCTTATTATCCGAGAACCCTCCCTCGAGAGAGACCACTAACCTTCAGAAGGAGCAGATGAATGGCTCTATTAAAAGCTCTGTAGTTTGTTCATGGCTCTGTAGCATCTGACCATTTTATGAACCCAGTGGAATTGTAAATAGGAAACAGAAGAGAGGAAATGTCTTCCTCAAACAGTGTACAGATGACTATATCTGTCTTTAGTGATTTGTAATCCAAAAGAGTCTGCAATGGACCAAACAATGTGCAGTCCTATCTGCTCCACTTCCTGGTGCCTGGCCCTGAGCAGCTCCTGTCAAGAACTGACATTTCTGATATTATGTGATGCTTTCTTACAAAACATAGATGTTATTATACTGATATTAAGTTAGATATGCCCTATTTTAAAGAATTTGTTATAAAAATTTTTATATATCTGGTTCAAATTGTATATATATATTTGGTTCATTTTATCTCAGCTGAAAATACTTAGATCCTTTTATTTATCTACTTTCAAACGCTGTAATAACAGCTATGAATGAAAAATATCTTATCACAGTAACTCATAAATAGATAAACCTTACATGTTTGCCTCTAATAAAGGTATATGGCAACACCAAATTTTCTCTAACAAAAACCAGAGTGAATAAAATTCATTTAATAAGATCTGTCAATATTGGTACTATTGGTATTCATTATTATTAAAAAAAAGAAAAAAGAAAGTAATGTTTTATTGGTGTTATGACTTGTTTAATACCTTCTGATATATCACCTAGGTAGATACTTTAATGTTTGTATCTTATCAATAAATATGAGAGTTCAGACACAAATCCATAAAATATAGAAGAGCACTCAAAGATTCAAGAAATTCAGCAGTTATAATTTATATAAAATAGAAGTACTTTTGTACACTCATTTGTTTTTTATCAATGCTGGGTTGAGAGTGATAATTAATATATCAGGATCTTGATAATCAGAGTCTGAAAAAAATGTTCCCTCCTGTGCAAAACACATTAGTGTGCATACTTATACATGTCATGCAAATATATTAAGTATGAAACCTGGTAACCACAGGTACGTCAACTCACTAAAATTAATACACCAAAAGGGTAACAACTGCTTCAAAAAATTCAGGTATTCAAAATATTCTGGAAATATCCAAAGCCAAACTAATTTTTTTCCAAAAGAATGAGACAGATCTGTAGAACTTATAAGAAATCTTAAGTAGTTTAGGAATAGGCTCTGAATTCAATTTTAAGACAGTGGCATCACCTATGTTTATTAGTTATAACATGTTCTAACCTATAATTTTCAAAAATATTTTTGTCACTTATGATAAAATCACAAACTGTACAATAACATTTAAATAACTCACTTGTTACTTGTATGAAACATATATATGATTATTCACATTGATAAACATATAGGGTCAAACAAACCTGGTGTCACTGCTTTGTGTTGATATGAATATGAGATCATAGTATGATAGTTATTTAATTCAACAGATAACATAATCTTAAAAGTATAAATG
The DNA here is from genome assembly GCF_000247695.1 of Heterocephalus glaber. The sequence continues at coordinate 16,130,075 of NW_004624774.1, read as the reverse complement.
TTAGATTTCTCTGAGCTACTTAAGTATTTACTGCCTATCATAAAAGTTTACTATAAACCATCTATATATGGTTCTCTCTATATATTTGTCCCTATATGTGTATATATATAATATATATTTATATATATTATATATATATATATACATAAAGTTAACCAACATTTGGTGATTATTTACCTGTGCTAGGCAATAGAAAATGGATTTCCTCTCATTATCATGTTTACTTCCCACAATTGTCACTATCATTAGCTTAATTTTGCAAACAAAAAAACTGAGGGTTGAAAGGCTTTATAAAACTTATCCAAGTTTCCTCTTGTAGAAAACTGGCATGGTCATTATCCTCAACATACAACTGATGCTGCTTCATTTCTCATGAGAAATAAATAAAATTAATAATTGCAACTGACATTTTGTTCTACAAAAAAAGTCACACTAAGATATACAATTTTTGTAGTGGAATAAATTTTTACTTTATTGCAAATGGGAATTCTAAAACATGAAAATTTTCTGTGGAGGGAAATTTCTTTCAGAAAAGTTAACAGTCTTGATTGTTTCTAAAATAGAGATTTGTCTGCTAATCCAGTCTAAAATGAGAAAATGAGTGATCTGCCATCATTACTGCCATTCAATTCTGCTCTCAGGTTATAAAAGGTCCAGCTAATTCTCTTTCTTAAAAGCATATGACGTGTGGCCAGAGAAACCCTTAATATACCTAATTCCTAAAATAATTGGTGGCATATATAAAAATTCAATGACTCACAAACAAAAAGCTGAAACTAAGTAGAAATGTCTGGATGTTGAGTAATTTTGTTTTAGATAGAAGAGAAAGTCCTAGTGTTCCGAAATGTCCACCTTATTTCATGTCAAAGGAAAGGACATTTAACCTTGCTCCAAAAATTAAATCATCCCTGGCTTTGGCAGGTGCCTAGAATCTAGGGTCTTTGGCAAGTTGATGGCCCACTTGGGTGGGAGCTTCTATGGAGTCCAGACCAGTACTGTCATCTCTGTGCCCCAAGACCTGCTCAGGACAGTGTGGTCTACAGTGTGATCTCAGAGTAGAGCTCTGATTTCAGAGTAACAAATGACATTTAGAAACATCAAATAGATTGCCCTTTCATCCACTTATTAAGTGATGGTGTTTGGACTCCAGCTTGGTTCTTTAAGTTTCTTTCTAGTTGACCAAACATTCCATGAATTAGAAGTCTAATAACAGAGAACTGACATTTATTTAGTTTCCACCATGTGTCAAGTATTGTTATGTATATTATACTGATTATTGATACTTGTTAATTAACAAAACCTTGGGAAAATTATTTTAAAGCTCTTTTTACATAAAAAAATAGGTTTAAAAGTTTAGAATGATAAGAAATTTTTCAGAGAAGTTAAAAAAATGTTCAAGGTCACACAGCTACATTAATGTTATGGTTTGTGTTTAGATGTCCCCTCAAAGCCTCATGTGAATGAACGGGGACTGTCTTTTCCAGAGGTAGTTGAATCTGGAATATGTGATGCTGGGGTTAAGGGTGTGTGATTATTAAACCACTACATGTGAGTGATTGGTTTGGCACTGCCCCAATCCCAGTAGTGTGAATAAGATAAAAGGAGCAGAAAGGTGTTGTTAGACTCCCTTATTGGTTTGCTACTTTGTGCATGCCATGTTGTTTCTCCTCTGTGATGCCTGTTTGCCATCCCTATCTTGGAGCCTGCTGATTATGGACTGAAACCTCTTTGAATTATAAGCCAAATAAACACCTTCCCTTCTAACTTTGAGTGTTGGGTATTGGTCTCAGCAATGAGAGAAAAATAACTAACACAGAAAGTTGGTACCTGAGAAGTCGGGTTGTTGCCGTGACATTACCTGGCCAATAGCTTTTTGAACTGGCTTGTGGGAAGGGGAAGAGTTAAGAAAAGTTTGGAGATGCTGGCTACAAAAGTAGAGCTGGAACACCTTAGAGTGCTTAGAGCACAGTACAGCTGTTCTGTATGGGAGATTCTGCTCAGAGCTCAGAAGACCAGAAAATTGGTGAAAACCAGGCTCAGGATGTTTCTCCTATGAAGAATGACTGGATTTCAGATGATGTGTATTATGGCTGGGCAGAGTTTGTCTGCATTTTGTTCACGTCAGAGACTTTGCCTGAGACTGAGAGAAGGGTGGTAGACTAACTAATCTTGCAGAAGAAATTTCAAGGGAGTCAAATATTGAAGTGGTGCCATGGATACTGCTGGGGGATTTCAGCCAGAACTATGTTGAGAATCAAGAGCAAAGAGGCCAGTAGAAAGTTTTGAAATGTTTTGAGTTTGGTCAGAAAGGAAACTCCAATAAAGCTGTGGACTGCAAAGATAGAACAGAGGATATCTTGATTGCTGAGAAGGAAAAGGAGAATAGAAAAGATGGCCTGAGGGCATCACAAGAAGTAGCAGGACACCACCCTTTGCAGCCTCAAAATTGCAGAAGTAAAGGACTTTGCTTTGAGAAGAAAGCCCCAGAGCACCATGTTCCAGAATGGTGGTGGCCTAGGGAAGTTGTTTCAAAGTAACATCTTAGGGAAGTTGTTCTTCAGGATTTGTTTCATAGACACTGGACCCCTACACCCAAGAGAGAGGGAAAACTGGCTACTACTGCTCCAGCTGGCAGCAGACCTTGGCATCATCCATATTGCTCTGGTTTCAGGTACACAAAGAATGTAAGAGTTGTGGCATCAGGAAGGCCTCCACCCAGATTTCAGAAGAAAACCTGGGAGACCAGGCAGTGTGCCTCTGAGAGGGCAGTGTGTGAAGCCAAAAGCATGGATCATCTAAGGAAAGCTGCAAGAAGGGAGCAAAGCTGGCCCAAGAGAGAATCCATGGGAGCTACAACTACCAGAAGCACCATAGGGGTGGAGCCACCCAAGCCCTTTGGAGTTCGCAACTTGCCACAGATTCCCGGGATGCTAGAAGTGGAACTGTGGAATGTAATGCTTGGCCTGCTGAATTTTGGATTTGCTTTTGTCTCATTCCTTTGTATCCTCCAGTTTGTACCTTTTGGAATGGAAATGTCTGTCTTGTGGCATTAAATGTTGGAAATGTTTCACTTTCTTTTCATTTGTTCAGGGTCTTGCAGCTAAGCATTTGCGTTAAATTTCAGAGGAGACTAGACTTGGACTTTTCAGGAATGCTGAAACTGTTAGGATTTTGGCAACTCTTAAAGATGGACTAAATGCTTTTTTGCGTAAAGGGATATGCATGAATTTTTGGGGGCCCAGGGGTGGAATGTTATGGTTTGTGTTTAGATGTTTCCCCAAAGCCTCATGTGGATGAGGTGGGAATTTCCTTTCCAGAGGTAGTTGAATCTGGAATGTGTGATGCTGGGGTTAAGGGCATGTGATTACTAAACCACATGTGAGTTATTAGTTTGGCACTGCCGTACTCCTGGTAGTCTGAATAAGATAAAAGGAGCAGAAACATGTTTTTAAACTCCTTGTTACTTTGATACTTTGTACATACCATGTTGTTTCTCCTCTGTGATGCCTGTTTGTCATCCATGCCTTGGAGCCAGATGATTATAGACTGAAACCTCTAAGAAGGTAAGCCAAATAAACCCTTCCCCTCTAATTTTGGGTGTTGGGTATTTTGTCTCAGCAATAAGAAAAATGTAACTAACCCAGGTAATGAAGCTATATTGTGGAGAGGCCACATTGGACAAAACAGGTAATTGTGTAGTTACCTGAAACTTTTGCTTTACCCTACAACCATCCTCAATTCTTGGCACAACACTTGCCAAATGAAAAATAAAACAAAAAATTTATAAAGTTAGACATTGAAATAGAAATAAAGTCTTAAACCTATAAAATACTCAAAATATAAAAATTAAAAATAAGTAGAATATTAAAAAATATCTCAACTTAGAAATCAGGCAGTTGTAGCACAGTTTACTGAACATCTTATTATGATTACTGTAATACGTTCCTTGGAAAATCTTAGGCAAAACAAGATAGACTTAAATTTGGAAGTTAAAATTATCTGTACTTTAGGCCCTTGACCTGGGAGAAAATTCAGTAAGTTAGAAAGTCATTCTGGGCCAGGACACAGACACAGTCAGAGGTGTATTCAAGTTCATGGATACTTTTGGTAATACTTTGTTTAATACTTATTTGAAGCATCTGAATTTAAGGATAGGTGAATAATTTAAGAATGACTATGGACCTAAGATCAAAGATAGCAGGCCAGAGGCAAAAAAAAAATGCTTCCTTGACACTAAGAAACAAAACCAAATAATGAACAGCCAATACTGGGCAAGAATATTCAGAGAAAAGTATTAGAGTACAGTGTGTATAAAACAGAAAAAAACCTGTGGAACACGGAGTCTCAGGATGGCCCTATAAAGAAGGGAACAAAGTGCTTTGTATCAACCTCCTATCATTAGTCCTCCTATCTAGTCCACACTAGTTTGAACTTTGGAGGTTCCTCCCACAAGGGTGAACAGGTGAATGAGAATCCATTAAGGTTCTCCATTGATGCCAAAGACACCCCAAAGTTTTAGCTGATGGGAAACCCTGGCGCTCTTACAGGAACTGAGCCTACTGGGAACTTTTCAGGGAGTGCCTATCTTTATACTGTTCTGGAGGGACCCGGTTTACACTGCTCCCATCCACATCCACGCAACTGCTACGCGGTCCCATTCTGAGACCAAACTCTAAACCCTAGCCCTGCTCACCTGCATGCTATTCCTCTCCGGTCCCCTGGGTGGCTCTGCTCCTGTGTGGCTCTGGAAACCAACAGACCTGTCTTGTGTAGCACGATGCCCTGAGCTTGCTGAAGGCAGTGCCATGACACATTCACTCTGGGCTCAGTGGAGTGGCTCTTCCCCACACAGCCCCCAGGGGAGATAAGTTCACAATGCAGGAAACCCTCCCAGGCCTGCAGCGCGGCACTACTGCATGACCTACACAGACTGACAAGCGCCTTCCCACGACCACCTGGGCCAATGGAGCCGCACAGCAGCAGACTTGGAGGCTTACAGTGTGCACATTTCTCCCGCAAGCCCCAAGTGGCCGGCAGAGAGTGACAGCTCCGCTGCTGCTGCAAACATTGACCCCAATCCATGGCAACTGAAGAAACTATACGGAGACTGTACTGCTACGCCCAACTGGAACCGAAGGTGATGCAGCATACAAAGGCTCATATTCAGGAGGACCTTTTTTTACGATTAAACGCACACAACGAATAGATAGGATCAACAGATATCCAGATGTTCCAGTATCAACAAAGAGACACAAGAAAAAGCAAGGTAATAGGGTGCCTCCAATACAACGCAAGAAATCTCTAGTAACAGACCTCAAAGAAAAGTGACGAATTGTTTGAAAAAGAATTCAAATTAATGATTCTAAAAAAACCCAACAAGATTAAAAAAAAAAAAGATGATATGCTGACAATGCAACAAAATTTCAAAAATAACTCATGATCTGAATGAGAAATTAAGTAGAGATAAACACTATAAAAAAGAACAAAATAGAAATCTTGGTGTTGAAGAACTCAACAAATCAAATTTACAATATAGTGGAGAGCCTTAACAATAAAATGGAACAAGTGGAAGAGTTTCTGAACTTGAAAACTTTTGAAATAAACCACCTAGATTTTAAAATTATTTTTAAGTAAAGAGAATGAATAAAGCTTCCAAAACAAATGAGACACCATTTGCATTATGAATTTTCCAGAAGAATAAGAGATTGAACAGCAAAAAACAAAACAAAACAAAACAAAAAACCTGTTCAGTGAAAAGAGAACTGAAAACTTCCCAAATCTTGGGGAAAAAATTGGACATTCATCTTCATGAGGTTCAAAAAGCACCAAATAGATTTGACTGAAATAATTCTACTTTCTGGCATATTATTATCAAACTGCTAAAGTTCAAGAAAAGGAGAATTCTAAAAGCAGCAAGGAAAACATGTCAACTCAAATTTAAGAGAAACTTTTTAGGCTAATGGCAGATTTCTCAGCAGAAACCTTACAGGCCAGAGAAGAATGAAATGACATATTCAAAATCCTGAAAGAAAAAAAATCCTACCCTTCTCCCAAGGAAACTACATCTAGCAAAGCTATCTTTTAGACATGAAAGAGAAATAAACAGTTTTTAAGATAAGCAGAAACAGAGAATTCATCACCATGAGACCAGATGTATAAAAAATCCTGAAGGGAACCCCCCCTCCACCTAAAAGTGGACAGAAGATAACCACCATCATAAAGACATGCAATAGTATAAAACCCAAGAGAAGTGCAAATGCACAAGACAGAGAAAATAATTGACCTTATCAATGGATAAAACTAGCAAATCACAAAGATAAACAACAAAAAAGAACACAGGAACTGTGATTATGCAAAACTACCAGGAGAAAAATTTCCGAAGTTGTAGGAGTAAGTCTCTACAAATCAATAATAACCTTGAATGTAATGGATTGATATTCCTGGTTACAAATTTATACTGGCCAAGTGGATTTTTAAAAAACCCAATGATATGCTATACACAAAAAAACTCACTTCATTGGTAAAGACCTACATAGACTGATTGTGAGGGGATATTCTACAATAATGGAAACCAAAATGAACAAGAATAGCTATACTTATATCTGATAAAGTTAGAACTGTAAAATTAGAGGGAAAAAGTTACCATATAATTCTTGAGGGATCAATTCAATAAGGAGAGTAACAATTGTAAGTATGTATCCACCCAATACCAAAGCATCCAATGTTATAAAGGAAACATTGCTAGATTTGCAGAGGCAGGCTCCAATACAATAATAGAGATTTCAACAGATCACTTTGATCAGTGAACATAGCATCCAGAACCACTACCCCCCGCAAAAAAAACTAACAAAGAAACATTACCACTAACCTACACTACAAATAAAATGCACCAAACAGATATTTATAGAACATTTCACATTTTTCTCATAGCACATTGAATATTCTCCAGGACCATATGTGAGGCCTCAGCTAAATTTTACCAAATGTTTAAAGAACTAATGGTAGTTCTCTTTAAACTTTTCCCAAAAAAATCAAAAGAATGGTAACTCTTCCAAACTCATTCTATGAGGCCAGCTTTTCTCTGATATCAAAATCTGACAAGGATACATCAACAACAAAAATGTAGACCAATATCCCTGATGAACAGATGCAAAACTTCTCAATAATACACTAGTAAACTGAATCAACTGTATATGAAAAAAAGATCATACACCATGATCAAGTAAGATTTATCCAAGGGATACAAAAATGTTTCACCATTTGCAAATTGATAAATATAATATAACACATCAACAGAATGAATGACAAAATAACCACGAGAGTGTTACTAGTCACAGACAAAGCATTTGATAATATTCAATAACCTTCACAAAACAATCTCAAAATACTAGGCATAGAAGGAACCATCTTTAACACAGTAAGAAGTATCGTATGACAAACTCACAATCAACATCATACTGAACTGGGAAAGGCTGAATGTGTTTTCTCTGATATTTGGAACAAAACAAGGTTACTCATTTTCACCACTCTTATTCAATATAGTACTGAAATTTTCAACTGTAGCAATTAGATAAAAGAAATAAATAAAAGACATTCAAATAGAAAGCAATAAAGTCAAATTATCTGTTTGTAAATAATATGATTCTATTTACAGAAAAGCCTAATGATCACCAAAATACTATTAAAATTGATTTAAAAATTTGTAAATTTGAAGAATACAAAATAAACATAAGTAAACCAGTAAATTTTAAAACAATAATAACAAGATATGCTAAAAGAATAAAAAGCAATCTCATTAAAAACAGTATCAAAAACAAAAGCAAAACAAAACTCCCAAAAATAAATTTACTCAGTGAAGTGAATGACTTTTATAATGAAATTAAAGACATTAATGAAAGAGATTGAAGAAGACACTAAAAATGGAAGACTTTCCATATTTTTGGACTGGAAGAATCAGTATTATTAAAATGTCCGTAACACCTAAAGGGATTTACAAATTCAATGAAATTCCCATCAAAGTATCAACAGTATTTTATACTGAAGTAAAACAATTCTAAAATTCATATGAAAACTCAAATGACCATGACTAGTCAAAAAAATCTTGAACATGCGAACAAAATTTGAGACATAATGATACATGGTCTAAAGACATACTACAGGGCTGTAATAACCAAGACAGCTTAGAATTATGATAAAAATCAAGATATATACACCAATGGAACAGATTAGAGAGCCCAGAAATGAATCCATCCATCTATAGCCAATTAATTTTAAGAAAAATAATAAAAACACATAAAGGAGAAATGACAGCTTCTTCAGCAATTGGAAAATTGGATATCCAATATGCAGAAGAATGAAACTACCCCTTTTACTCTCCTCATATAAAAAAAAAAATCAACTCAAAATGGATTAGAGACCTAACTGTAAATAATTGAGACCATGAAACTACTAAAAAAAAACGAAGGAAATGCTTGAAGTTATCATCAGTATGGGGAATCATTTTTCAGTAAGATCCCAAAAGCACAAGCAACAAAAGCAAAACTAGACAAATGAAATTATATTAACTAACAAGGTTCTGTATTAAAAATCAACAGAGTAAAGAGAACTTCATAGAATGGAAAAAAATTTATAATCTAGCCTTCTGTCAAGGGATTAATATCCAGAATATATAAAGAATTCAAAGCACCCAAATAATCTGGTTGAAAAATGGGCAAATGACCTGAGTAGAGATTTCTCAAAAGATCTACAAATTGTCAACAAGAAAAATATTCATCATCACTAATCATCAGGAAGATGTAAATCATATAGTTCAGTAAGAATGCCTATTATCAAAAAATAATAAATGCTGGTAAGCATGCAGAGTAAAGGAAATTCTTGTATATTGTTAGTGAGGATGTAAATTGTTACATTCATTATAGAGATCAATATAGAAATAAACCAAATATACATTTCCCATATGATCCAGCAACCCTACCCTTGGGTATATATCTGAAGAAAAAGAATTCAGTATATCAAAAACATACTTGCATTCCCATGTTTATTGCAATACCATTTACAATAGCTAAGATATAGAATCAATCAGTGTTTCTATGAGCAGACAGACGGATAAAGAAAATGTAGTGTATCCATACCATGGGACAGTATTCAACTAAAGAATGGAATCCTGTGGTTTGTGGGAAAAAAGATGAGCTAAAGGCCATTATGTTAAGTGAAATAAAATATACACAGAAGAAAAAATGCTGTATAATCTCACTTATATGTGGAAGCTCAAATAGTTGATTTCAAAGGAGAGAGGAAAATAGTGATTATTCAGGCTGGGAAGATTGGGGGAAAGAGGAGTGGAGGAAGGTGGGATAATGGGTACCAAAATGGAGTTCCATATAAGGAATAACTTCCAGTATTCTACAGCGCAGTAGGGTAACTATGCTTCACAAGAGCCAATTGTATGTTTTATGAAAAACTAGAAAGAAATGTTTTGAAGACTAAACATAAAATAAATGGTAAGAAGATGAAATACTATTCTAATTTAATCATTATACATATACACATATTGAATTATCACACTGTAACCCATAAGTTTGTAAAACTGTTCTGTCAACCAAAGGGGAAAATAGAATTATAAAAATAATATTGTGGCATAAACATTTACTGATCACTAAATGTCCATGTGGCTCCTACTATTTCTTAGTCCTGAAACAATAGCACGGATTCCTGTGACTTGATTCAGGTAATGAACTATGAGAAGAAATGTTGAGTGTCACTTCTAAGTCAAAGTGTGGAAGAGCAAGTATGAGTTCCCTTTTTTTTAGGATTTAAAAAATTTTATCAGTACACATTTGCAGTATGTGAAGTTTGCATTTATCCTGGAGAGTAGGGACATGCACATAATATAGCTTGTTCCTTTTTTAATCCCCTTCCTCTTCCTACTTACTTCCTTCTCTTGACCTTGAAATCCCCCTTCCCTACTTTCATTCTTGTTGTCATTATTATTCTTAGCTCATGTTTATGACATATAATGTTTACATTCATTGAGGTCATTAGGTTCTTGGACATGGCGTATCTTAATTCTACTTACTTTCCTTTCCCCTCTCCCTCTCCCCCCCTCCCCCTTGGTTTCCCAGATCCCTTCCCATTTACAAGAGATCTATCCCTTTGTTTCTTTCTATTCACCCTTTATTATGCTCTTTGTTGGTACTTTGCCTTACTCAAATAAGAGATAGTATATTGTATTTAAGCTTGAGCATCTGATTTATTTTAATCAACACTGTATTTCCTACAAATTTATCCTTCTTTACAGCTGGGTAGTATTCTATTATGTATAAATACCATTTTCTTTATTCATTTGTCTATGGTGGGCATGCAGAAGGGAAGTAGCTGGGTCATATGGACTTTCTAATTTTAATTATTTGAGAACTCTCCACAGTGATTTCCATAATGGTTGTATTAGTTTACATTCCAACCAACAGTGTAGGAGGGTTTGTTTTTCACCACAGCCACACCAGCATTTGTTCTTCTTTGACAATAAGAGCAAAGCAGGTGGCATCACAATACTTACTTCAAGTTATGCTACAAAGCTACAGTGATAAAAACAGCATGGTACTGGCACAAAAACAGATTGGAACAGAACAGAGGATATGGAAACATTCCCAGACACATTCAGCTATTTGATCTTTGGCAAAAGCATAGGTTGGAGGAAAGATAGCCTATTCGATAAATGGTGCTGGGAAAATTGGATATTTGGGTTTTTTAAATTTTATTTTATTTATGTATTTTTAATTTATTTTAATTTACTTATTATTTTATTGTATTTTTATTTACTTATTTTTGAGTATTTTTCTTTTATTAGTGCATGTTAATTAGACAGAATAATGGGTTTCATTATAGCATTTTCATTCATGCATGTATACTATTCTGATATCTACTTCCTCATTACTTTCCTATCCACCTTGCAGATCCCCTTTCCCTTTTTCAAATCTCCCTTCTACTTTTATGTCATCTTTTGTCTGCTAGATTTCACATAAGAGAAACCATGTGATATTTATCCTTCTGAGTCTAGTTTATTTCACTAATGCGACAATCTTCAGTTCTATCCATATTCCTACAAATAACATGATTTTGTTCTTTATAACTGAATAATAAATATTCCATTATGTATATATGCCATATTTTCTTTATCCATCTATTGATAGCACCTCAGCTCCACATTTTGGCAATTGTGAATTGTGCTACAATAAACACAGGTGTGCAGATATCTCTATAGTATGTTTTGATTCCTTTGGGTATGTACCCAGGAGTGTTATAGGTTAGTCATATGGCAGTCCTATTTTTAGTTTTTTGAGAAACCTCTATACTGATTTCTATAGTGTCTATACTGGCTGTACTATTTTACAATCTCACCAACAGTGTTAAACTCAATGCTCTTATTAGCACTACATGCAACTTTTACTAAAACTTTTGGTATCAAGTTGAATATTACTGATGACACTTGTCTGTGAGTTTACTGACATTTGCCTAATATTTAAGCTAAGAAAGCAGCTTCAGTAAGATAACATTCTTTTGCTGCATGGCAGGGGCCCCTCGTAGCACTTGTTTGACAGCAGTTGCAATTTGTGGTGAAGTAGAAGTAGCTGCCACAGGCTGGCAACTGAACACACATTGTGTGTCGCCAGTCAGAGTGGGTGCCACCAAATGAGCTGCCACTGCCACCCCACCTGGACTTCTTGGTACCCAGGAAGGTGGGTTTTGTTGACAGCCAGAGGGTCAATTCAACACCAGCTTCCCAAGGGAGCAAAGATGTAAGTCAAGGAATAGAAAATGGACTAATACAAGATCAAAAGTGAAAATTAGTGAAATTGAAAACAGAAAAATGGAGAAAATCCATGAAATAAAAATCTGGTTTCTCAAAAATGAAAAAAGCTTTTGGCTTCCACTCTTAACCCATATGGTTGATGCAAGCTACCAAAATGAATGCAATCCAGGCTATGGAGGGCCTCCTGACTTTACATCAGCAGGAAGAGCTTGTGGATTTACCAAACAACTACCCTTTGAGTGGTAGTGAAGATGAGGGGCACAGTGGTGGAGAGAGAAAGCATCAAAATCTTCTAGAAGCAATTGGTTCTCTTGATAAAAAGAATAGGTGGAAACTGGCTGAGAGATCTGAAGCTAGTTTGAAGGTATCAGAATTCATTATGAGTCTGAAGGATCAGGAGAAAAGCTGGTCCTTTCAGATCTTCCTGAGCTTATTAGAACTTCATCTTCATTGGTAGATTTTAGAGCTATCACCTTAGAGGCTGGGTTCATGATGGTACTCTCTGCAGAGACAGGACGTCTGATGGGTGCCACTGGGTTGCTCATGTCAATAATTACCACCGGTGACTGCTCTCTGACTTTCTCTCGAACACAAATAAACTTGTCAGATTCCATGGTCAGAGTGCTGAATCCGATGTTTGCTAGACTGATTCCAAAGTTTTTGAGTATTTGGTCACTCATGATGCTGTTGTGGTGGGCACTTTCACAAGACAAGCCCTCCCGACATCCGGGGTCAGACAGGTGCTTACTCTCCTTGCTGGAAATACTCTTGGAAGCAGATGGGGAGAATCTGTGCCATAGTGAGTGCAAGACTGAGGTAGTAGGGGTTCCCCTCACGCTGGTTGATGAGAAGCATTATTTTTATTTATTTTTGTTTATTTTTTAACTGGATATCTGTTTGCAGAAGATTGAAGCAGGACCCTTATCTCTCATCATATACTAAACTAAAATCAAAATGAATCAAAGATCTAAATATTAAAACAGAAATATTGAACCTACTGGAAGACAAATAGGTAAAACACTTGAAGTCATAGGTGTAGGAAAGGATTTTTTAAAATAAAACCCCATTTACACAAGCAATAACAGCAAGAATCAACACATGGGATTGTATCAAATTAAAAAGCTTCTGCACAGCAAAGGAATCAATTAGTACAGTGAAGAGAAAACCTACAGAATGGGAAAAATTTGTGCCCGCTACTCCGCAGAGAGAGGACTAATATCTTGAATATGTAAAGAACTCAAATCAATTAAACCATCTAAAATAAAAGACCCAATCAAGAAATGGACAAGTGAAATGAACAGAAATTTCTCAGAAGGAGTAAAAATGGTCAACAAATATATGAAAAAATATTCAACATCTCTGGCCATTAGAGAAATGCAAATTAAAACAATACTAAGATTTTGTCTTACTCCAGAAAGAATGCCCATCATCGAGTATGATTTCTTTATGTACTTTCTTCCCCTGCCAAGACAACTGGGCTCCTGGGTAACCATGCGTGGCAGAGTCTCCTCCACTGGATAGCATTAAGCATGTACCATAGTATGAATTGGGAAACAAGCTTTTTAGTACTAGATCATAAACATGCTGGTGCTAATTTATTATTGCAGTATAATTTAGCCTATTCGATTCATGGAAAATTTTTCATATGAAGAAATTAGAGAATCAAGAGGTATCACCATATTTAATGCATCTTATTTATTCTGATGTCAAATAAATTCTAAGAGCATAATTTTATGGCGAAAATTTTTTAATGGGCTAAATTCATAAACTAAAGTTTATAAGTACATTGTTTATAAGTACAAAGTTTAATAGGGATTTATACCTGGGATTGACGAAAGAGGGCAATGCACAGGACAGGGATTATTCTCTTTCACTCATGGTCCTTTCATCTAATTTGATTTTATCATGTTCATCCTGTATTATTTTAGTAAATAAGAAATTAAAATCACAAATATAGGCACCACTAATGCTTCTCACATTTAACTCCTGGACGTGGTATATCTCCTATCTCAATAGGAGAATAAATCAAATACTATGTAATACATGTGAAGAGAATGAACCCTATCTCATGAACTATACCTCTGCCAACATTTCCTAGGTAAATAGCTATGAATTTCTTTCTCTCATGTCACAGCTAAATATACTATAGCCTGAATAAGGCAAGTGTTAGACACATCAGTCTCCAAATCCTCCAAATTGCCCTCACACCATGTAAAATCCATTTAAATCTGACAAATTCCTACAGTATTTTTTAAGGACAGATTCTGAACTTTTGGTCATTGTTTTGGTATGAGTTGCCTAGAAAGTAGAGCCCTAGTCAGTTAAAATATTTCAGAGATAACCAGAAACAGAAGTAAAAGAGGGAGAAGAGTATAGAAAGGGGAAAAGCCAATTCTAATGTATAATGTTGACATTGGCTAGTGGGAATGCAGACTCGTTTCCAGTCGTTGTTTCCAGGAACTGAACAGAATCCTCCTTGGGACTGTTGGCTGCTATGGTTTGGATATGTTTGTGTTCCCCAAACATTAATGTGTTGGAAGCTTGTCCTCAATGGTGATGCTGGTGTGGAAGCTTTACAAGGGGTGGCCTGTGGAAAGTCCTTAGATTGATTGAGGGTGTGTCCTCAGAAGGGACTGAGGAACCCCAGTCTCTTTCTGGCTTCCTATTTTGCAGGTGTTTTCTTCACATGTGCTCCTGCCGTGAAATGGTACAGCCAGGAGGGCCCTCACCAGAGTTGAGCCACACCCAGTACCATGTTCTTAAACTTCAGAGTTGTAAGCTAAATAAACATCTTTTCTTTATAAAGTTAGCTTTTCACAGCTACTTCATTACATTAACAGAAATGAACTAATATATCTGTCCAGAGAGCACAAGATTTGAGCATTTGCCTCAGGCTGACCTCTTTATTGGTTGAAAGTTGTTGTGAGGACACTGGCTCCCTTACGTCTCAGGACTGTGCCACCCTCCTCCAACTACAGAGCATTCCCTGGGTCAGGAAATAGACGGTCATTGAGACTCTTCAGAACACTGAAAACTTCACCATCACTGTGGCTCAGTCAGAGGCCCCAGAAGAGATGTGAACTGACATGGGGAAACAGAGGTATTCGCTAATATCTCACTGAACAAAGGAACTTGCCTTTGGCATGATTTAGAATCATTTACAGCCAATTCTGCTACAACTCTATTTCAGCATATATTTTACAAAATAAAGTGTGAGGCATTGAGATTCTTTTATATACAAGAACTCTGCATCAGTCTTATGTTTGTTCACTGATTATTTGAAATCTTCACCAGGTATTATTCTTCAGTATATTGTAAGGAAATTTCACCCACATCCTCACTACAAACATGGCTCCCCTGAAAAGTAGCACAAAAAAGTCACTAACTCCTGTTCCTTTATTGATATTCTAATCTCTCCACCAACTAGATTAGTCTAGTAATAAAGCAAATAGAGCTTTACAAAATTGTGTTTTACACAGATTATACTGTTATCCACTAAGTGACCATTGACATACAATTCTCATACCTTTTATATTAGCTGCATACGACATCACACATTCACATTCATCACATTTTACAGCATAGATCGATAGGGCCACTTAAATGGATACTTGTATGGAAGTTAAGTGCAAATAGGCCACGAAGTTATATTATGTTCACGTATAGTGTTACATTTAAAAACTATTTTACTCATTTTTGCAGGGGTTTGGAGTAAATATCCTCTTCTTTGTTATAAGCTAATTTCTATTAAAGATAATATTTTGATGACTATTTCTGTAGTCAAGAAGCCCATTCCATATACTGAGTGCTGGAGGGAAGCTATAATGACTGTGCTTTAGAAATTTAATTAGCAAATAATGAAATCCCACTCTTCTGTATATGTATGCCTGCCACCATTGCTAAGCCATCAGTCATCACAGGCTCTAGCCATATTTTCTTTGCTCTCCTCATGCCTGCTGACAGGCCACATTTCTTCATTTCTATGGTCAATGACAAGGCATTTGTTACATGAGTTGAACCCTAAGCGATTTTTTTTTTCATTTTGAATTTAGAAGGCTCTTGGCTAGAGTTGGAGATGCAATTTACCCTTATTGAATAGAGAAGAATTAGCACTCTACATGGCAAGCGCCCCCAGTGCCATACTAGCACCATGTCAGCAACAACACAGACTATCACAATTAAGTTTTCAGTTGTTTTCATGATTAAATAATTTACTGTGTATAAAAGAGGAAAAATAGAACCCTCAATGACAGATGATTTATCAAGACTCTTTATCCAATATGGTTTTGGCAAGTAGGAGTTTCGAGTAGAGCAATACATGGTCATTCATTCTATATTCCACTTAATTGTAACAATTCCTCTAGTTTTGACCATACTTTTTATTTTTCTCTTGGTGCTACTTTTTAAAATGCTCACATGTTATTTTGAGTGTTCTATGTTTCCCCAGATCATTTTGGACTGATTTAACATTTTAAAAAATAGAGACAAAGAAGGAAGGGAGGGAAAAGGGAAAGGAGGATGGATGGAAGGAGGGTGGAATGAAGGGAAGGAAAGAAGGAAGGAAGGAAGGAAGGAAGGAAGGAAGGTTAGAGAGGGAAGAAAAGAGGAGAAAAGAAAGTACACTTCTCGCCAATGCTCACTGCAGATTGCCCAAGCACAGGGAGGAAAATTACAACTTCTGGGCCGGGGATTTAGCTCAGTGGTTCTGGCGCCTGCCTCGCAAGCTCAAGGTCCCGAGTTTGATCTCCAGTTCCAAAAAAAAAAAAAAAGAAAAAGAAAAAAAAAGAAAATTACAACTTCTCATTAATGTGAAGAAACATAAAGACAGGCAAAAAAACCCAGGTAAAAACAAAGGAAGGTGGATGCCGAGAATCTCATAACTCCTACTTTTATAGACTAAAATTGTAGGCTCTTTCTAGTGAAAATATGCATCATAAGTATACTTTGCTTTCATTTCTCTGTAAAGTCAGTATAATAGATTGATATATTACCAAGACTGACCTCAAAAAATAATGGCAATTTTTAAATTCAGTTTTTAGGAAGAGGAGAAAGAAGAAAAGGGAAGAAATACAACAGTGAAGGCTCCCTCCACCCCAAGATGGGATCCAAAGGACACTAGGATCTCCCTGACGGCTCTGGAAGGCTTTGGACAAATCTTGAGTTTCAGAAGGTCGCCTGTCATTCCAGAAACACAGCTTTGTCACTCTGCTCAGAAATCACTTGCCTGGACCCTTGCAACCAGAACTACTTGATGTGCTGTGAGAACTCGCTGGCCTACCTACTGCTTATTTCTAGAAGGCCAAGGCTGCAATTACAGGTGTCCACACAGCTGCATACTCTTTTAAAATGACTTTTCTATCTGCTGCCAGAGCCTGTGAATTTAATGAGAGCACCTGCTGCCCTCTTCCTTAGTTAATTCATAGTGATCTGTCTGAACCAAAGGAAATTTCAGAAAAGCCTCTGTTCTTCAGTAATAAATTACCGGTCTCTACTTTGGCCTAAAGGGTCTTTGATTCATGTCATATTACTCTTACACTAAGCACTGATGACACTGGACACATTTAGTTTCACTAAGTAGTGTTGGGGTTGGGGAACATGAAATGGCTACTAATATTAAATAAAATGAGAAGATCAATTGTCTGCCTGAATATTGACAGCTGGGGAACTAGTCATCCTTGACCTAAGACATGAAGCATTTGTTCACTAAGAGTTAAAAGCGCTAGCTAATAAAATTTTTGCCACAGTGATTGGCAGAGTGCAATAAAAAATATAACACACTTTACTTTTTAAAATAATGTCAGGCAATATTATGGGGCAAATATGGTGCTTTCAGCAAATGGCACTGGAACAACTGGATGTCCACACGCAAAAGTATGAATCCAGGCACAGATCTTATACTCTTAACAAAATTAATTTAACAATGAGTTAAAGTTAACATAAAGATTAACAATAAATAGGTTAGTTTTGGTAATATCAATGCAAAATACTAAACTATTAAACTGTTGGAAGACAAAAGAACATCTACATGATCTTGAATTTAGTAATGACTTTTCAGATACATACCAAAGAAAGAATGAATTGATAAGCTAAACTCCAGTAAAATGAAAAATTTCTACAATGTGAAAGACTGTCAAGAAAATGAAAAGACAACCCACAGACTGGGAGAAAAATATTTGCACCTGGGAGAGAAATATTTGCAAAAGACATATTTGATAAAGGACTATAATCTAAAATATATCAAACACTTTTAAAATTCAACAATAAAAATAACACAATTAGAATAAATAATGGATTAAAGACCTTAACATGTGCCATATCAAATAAGATATACAGATACATGTAAGAAGATACAGATAAATGTACAAGAAGTGCACCACATATTTCTCCAGGGAAATGAAAATTATAACCCTGAGAAATCACTACATCTATCTATTAAAATAGCCAAAATTCAGAACAATGTCAACACCAAATGCTGACCAGGATGTAGAGAAATGAACTCTTATCCATTGCTGGTGGGAATATAAATTGATGCAGCCACTTTGGAAGATAGTTTGGCCGCTTCTTACAAAACTAAATATATGTTAACATATTATCCATCCATCATGGTCCTTAACTTTTACCCAAATAAGTTAAATTATGCCTACACAAAAATCTTCACATGGAGGTACAGCAACTTTAGTCAAAACTGTCAAAACTTGGAAGCAACTCAGGTGTCTTTCAGGAAGAATGTATAAATTATGGTTCCTTCAGACATGTCAAAAAAGAAATGAAATAACAAGCCATGAAAAGACAGAAAGAACTTAAAGAGCTATTATTAAGTGAAAGAAGCCAGCCTGCAAAGTGTACATATAGTGTGATTTCCAACTGTATGACATTCTAGAAACGCCAAAACTATGAAGATAGCAGTAAGATTGGTGGTGGTCAAGGAATATCAAGAAGAGGGTATGAATAGTTAAAGAATGGATAATTTTTATGGCAGTAAAACTTTTCTGTATGGTACTACAATGATGGATACAGGTCATTATACATTGTTCACATCCATAGAATTAACAATACCAGGAATGATCTTGATTTAAATTATGGGATTTGTGAATTATTTGCTCAAAATGTCTCTCCATTTTTACCTTATGATCTATGCTAATAGTTTTTAAAATATATTTTGAATACAAATACTTTATTAAATTATTAAATACTTGTTGAGAATATACTCTTCCATTCTATGGCTTGTCTAGGTATTTCTTTAATGGCATCCTCTGATGCTCTGATGACCAGAAGTTTTTATTCTTTTCCCTCCTTTCCTCCTTCTGTCCTTCACTGCTTCCATCCCTCTCTCCATTTTTTCTTTCCTTTCTTTCTTTCTCTTTTTCTTTCTTTCTTTCCTTCCTTCCTTCCTTCCTTCTTCTTCTTTCTTTCTTTCCTTCCTTCCTTCCTTTCTTCTTTCTTTCTTTCTTTCTTTCTTTCTTTCTTTCTCTTTCTTTCTTTTCTCCCTCTCTCTCTCCCTCCCTCCCTCTCCCTCTCCCTCTTTTTCTCTCTCCCTCTCTCTCTCTCTCTGCCTCCCTCCCTCCCCCATTACAGAAGTTGAACTCAGGGCCTTGCACAAGCTGTGTATTGTATGTTTACTGATCTGCACTCCCAGCCAAATAAATTTTTGAATTTGATGAACTTCAAATTATCTATTTTTTTCCTTATGACTTTTGCCTTTGTGTGTTCTTTCTAAGACAAACCTTTATCTTCTCTACAGGTAAAAAATATTTCTGTACTATTTGTATAATTTTGGCTTTTGATATTAGGCTTATTATCCATTTTGAATTTCTTTTTATAAGGAAATCAAATTCTCAGCACTAATTACTGAAAAGGTCATTGCTTAACATTTGAACTACTTTGGCATGTGTATTAAAAATTAATTGATGATGCTGTTGTGGTGAATTTCTTGACCTTGTATAATTTGGAATTTCATTTATATCCAGTCTGAATATCTCTGGTTTTATTTGGAATGTTAAGACCATGGGTGTTTAATATAATTATTAGTATATTGACGTTTAAATTGTTTGTTATGTGCTAAAATATTTTTCTATTAGTTCTTTTTTTTTCCTTAAATTCTTTTATTGGTACATTTTAGGTATACAACACATTTACATTTCTCATTGGGAACTTATACCTTTACATGATGCATCTTGGTTCTTATTTTTTCCCCATTCCTAGCCCTCCCTTCACGCCCTCCACCCTTCCCTATTTACAAAGACTTTGTTTCCATTTTTTCCATTTCTCATCATTTTTCCTTTCCCTTCTTTCCTTTCCCCTGCCCCGCCCACTACCCCTACCCCTTTGGACCTTTTCTTCCTATTTTGCATTATCAATTATTCATTGTAATCATTGGTACATTTTAGGTATAAAATATAATGGCATTCATCATTGGAAATTTGCACCTTTACATAATCTCTCTTGGTTCTTATTTTTCTATTAGTTCTTTGATCATTTTGTTCCTAATTTTCTGGTTTAATTTTAAAGATTTGAGTACATCATGATTTTTTAGTCTCTTTTATCTAGTAAGTAGTTGTTCTAGGGTTTACAATGTAATTTTTAACTTATCTTCGTGCATTTTCCAATAATATTCTACTAATTCCAGTATAATAAACAACATTATATTTTCCCCTTTTCTTCCTTTGTGTCAAGAACAGTCTTGCAATTAGCATATTCTAATATAAGTCAAGAAAGATTTGGTTCACAGAAATTTAGAGTCTTTTTCAAAATAGTCCCTTATCTCCACTAAGATAAAGTCGTCCCTGTCTCCAAAAGTAGGAAAAGAAACATATCTTGAAAAACTATAATATTTTTTTGCTTAAAATCTTTTATTGGTACATTTTAGGTATACAGTATGTTTACATTTATCATTGGGTGCTTATACCTGCACATGATGAATCTTAGTTTTTATTTTTTCCCTATTCCTTATCCTCCCTTCGACCCCTCCACCCTTCCCTATTTAGAAAGACTTTGTTTCTGTTTTTTCCTTTGAAAAACTGTAATTTTTAAGACAATGGAGTGACTGATTATATATTTTATTTAGACTGAAAAATAAGCTTACTTCTGAGGAAAAAAATCTAAATATATAAATCAATGTCTATTAAATATGAGCAAAATATTACAGAAAATATAAGCATAAGTGGTGTATTTAAATAATTTATATTTCATTATGAGTGGAAAATCACTGAAGTATCAATGATATATTTAGAGAGGTGCAAAGGGCTGTGGTAGTTCCAGGGAAGAAGTATGATTGGGAGATAATGTTATGCAGGAAAGGTTGCCTTTGTGGAAGGCAACCTACTAATAATTTTAATCACATAAGTAGTATGAGAAAAAATTTTTGCCAGATATTCCTCACACAAAGGACTAATATCTAGAATATATAAAGAATTCAAAACATAGGACCCCCCCCAATAAGATACCCTATAAATATAAAAATAAAATAAAATAGACCAAAGAAAACACAAATGCTGGCCAGGCTGCAGGGAAAAAGAAACACTTCTATAATGTTGTTGGGAATATAAAGTAGTGCAAACACAATGGAAATTAATATGAAGATTCCTCAAAAAAACCACAAAAACTAAGAGTAGAAATTTGATACAGTTATTCCTTTTCTAAGTATCTTCCTGAAAGAGTTAAAGACATCATATTATAGTCATATGTGGATACCTTTTTTTATAGCAGCACAATTCATAATAGCTAAATCTTGGAAGTTGCCTATGTGTCCATCAACAGAAGAATACACAAAGAAAATATAGTATTTATACACAATGGGGTACTATCCTTCATAAAGAAAGGTTCATGTGTCATTTGTAGAAAAATTGATTCATCTTGAGACCACAATCTTTCGCTTTCTTTCTCTCTCTCTCTTTCTTTCTTTCTTTCTTTCTTTTTTCTTTTCTGAAGCAGGGTCTCACCATTTAGTTCAGGCTGCCCTTGAATGCACTATGTAGCCCAGGCTGCCGTTGAACTACCAGCAATCCTCCTGCCTCAGCCTCCCGAGTGCTGGGATTACAGGCATGTGCCACCACGCCCAGCTTGAGACCACAGTGTTAATGAGATAAATCAGACACACAAACTTTAAATATCACTTGGTTTCTCTAATATAATAAACCCAAATTATAAATAAAGAGCAAAGTAAAAGGTAATTGGAAACAGGGAGATATATCTTTCTCAAATGGGAAGAGGATCAAAAGATGGAAGGAGGAGCCAGGGAGTATAGGGAAAGGAGATGAAAAGAGGAATTAAGATGTGCTGTGTACATGTACCATCTCTACAAGAGGAATGTAGACATTATGTACTACAAAAATGCACCAATAAAAATAAACTAACTCTAAGGCACACATCTTCCTTACAGAGGATATACAATTGATCCTGCTTCAGTGGGAAGTGACATTGCCTTCTCTAAAGTAAACATTTGTAAATGTTTAAAGAAAAAATATAAACCTTATAAATGGATCAATTGACTCAGAGAGATAACTTAGGGCACTGGTTGGTTCAGGGTAGGGTCAATGGAAAATAGAGTAGAGATGGCAGAGAAAATGATAAAAATTCTAAAGAATGGACAATTGGGCCAGGGATTTAGCTCAGTGGTTTTGCCTCCTGCCTTGTAAGTGAAAGGTCCAGTACTAAAAAAAAAGGACAATTAACGTAATGAAAGAAATAAGAAAAATGGCTTTAAGGTGATAGAACCCTAATATAAACGGAAGGAATAAGGAATAATAAAATTTTTAAAAAGGAATGACAGTAGGAACTGTGGAATTTGATGATTTTTTGTTTTGGTTTGGTTTTTGGTACCAGAATCTAACTCAGGACTTTGTACTTGCGAGGCAGGCAGTGGCACCACTGAGCTAAATCCCCAGTCCAAATTTGATGATTTTAAGGTACTCCTGCATTATTCATATGGATATTGCTTAGGAGGTAAGTTAATGTAGCATTCAAGATGGAACTTAGGGAAAGTTGAGATTTTACATATAATTTTACCTAGAGGTTTATGCAGGCATGCCAGCTGAGGGTTTTGGATGGGGTAAGACATAATGGAGACAACATAGCAAGAGAAGTGGCCAAGGAAAGATTGGGAAATGAAGACTATACGGTGCAAGAACAGAAAGAACAGCCAAGAAGACACATGAGAAGAGCTGGGAAAATATCCAAGTTAGTGATTTAAAAGTGGTCAAAGAAAAGTCAAGTTGAAAAAGAGAGGGTCCCCAACACTTCTGTGAAGTTGAAATCCTTGATTTAGAGACACAGAGGTCATTTGTGGCAGAGGAGAGAATAATTTCAGTTAGAGCATGTTAGGAAGCCAAATTACAGTGCTACAAAATGAGATAATCTATAAACATAGAATGATCTTTTAAGAAGTGTGGCAAGCAATAACAAAGAAACAAAAGAAAACGACTGTAAAGTTAGACTGAAACTGTAATAGGCAAAGAAAAAAAATGGACAGGCGAAAGAAGAGAGTAATTGAGAGTCAAGATTTTCAAAAGAAAAAAGAAATGGAGGAAGAGTTTTAAAATGGAAGCCACCATTATTCTGCAACAGGAGGGAAGAAAATAAGGCTAAATAAAGACAAAAAAGAGAAGCATGAAGAGAGAGAGAACACTTCTATCTGTACTGTGAAGAAGGATGGTGAGGTGTGAATGGCATAAATGACTTCAGAGTGGTGTTTACAGCTGAGGACAGGAACCAGCAAGTGTCAGGAGGCCCAAGAACTCCTGAAGGCAGACAGCATAAAAAACTCTGGAATTCCATTTAAAGTCACACCATTTCGATATTTCCTGCAAAGCTGTGTAGTTCTTTGAAGTTTTGTCAAATATGATGATGCTACTGCCTGCTTTTTAGATACTCTTGAAAATTCTTTGCCAGGGAAAACTAGATTCCAAAGCACACATTTTGCTAAATAATTCTAAAACTTCTTGCTTTCTTATCCAAGATGTATAAATCCTTACCTCACTGAAATGCATTTTTTTCTTGTATTTTAAACACCACTTTCCTTCAGGCAAATAAAATAATTATAAATACAGAAAAATATCACTATGAGAAAGAAATTAGATATACACAGATAAGGTTATTTTTCTGTTTGTAAGAAAACTTTAATTTCCTGAATTATAAAAAAAAATCTCTGCTTTGTAAAATCTTTGAACCTACTTTCTAGTGATAGTTATATTTTATAAGAAATAAAAATATATAGTAAGCCTTGTGAACAAGTGCTTGCAGAGATAGTTAACCTGCTGAACCAGTGAATAAGCACTTCTTTGGTAGCACATAGTGGTGGTCACACAACAACTGGATTCCAAAATACATTTCTTCAATGTTATGTAAAAACATTCAGTTTGTGTAATGAACAACAATAGTTCCAGTAATCAAAGCAAATCAGGACTGTCAACAATGAGAAATAATGTTTCCTAGCAACCAAGTTTCAATTACTCTTTGTTTGTTAAGAAGCACTGAGTTATTTTATGCTGGTAGCTTTATTCCAGAGAGTAATGCATTTTCAAAGACCATGAGAAAGAGCTACTGTTTTAACTAGCTTTGGTTTCCAATCAAACATCTTGCAATTAATTTTTGGACCTAATTTGCTTGGAATAAGCCATAACTATGATTTGTTATTGTCATGTTCTAAAAGGAATTGTAATGTGGAATAATTATTTGTTTAAATAATGGAATCATTGGCATACAGATGATATTCCAACAAAGTAAAAATTTATTATCATTAATAATAAGATTAAACAAAATCATATCCCAGAATAGATCCCAGGGGAACCCTTTAGCTATTTTAGTTGAACTAGAAGTAATACTACTAATTAAGATATAACACTGACTGTCACAGCAGTAGTCACAATGACCATTTACTAGTGTCTCATAAAAACCCTCCATTGGTAATAAGGATATAATATGAAAGTAAACCTTTGTTGAAATGAATCTGAATTATGAATATTTCATATCAAACTCTGGGAACAGTTTTATTCAAGGTGTATAAACAAATAAATCACTTTATACTATTTAAATTTGGGGAGTGACCATTGGAACAGAGTTGCTTCAGCTGTCTTCCTCTGCATTTGGATTGGGCCTTTATCACATACTCCTTGCTTTTAACCTGGAGACAATTCAAGGTACTGATCTTATGAAGAGCTCTGTGTCAGTAGGACCATTGGTATGATTGCTGTTGCTGCAATGATTTCTTTCAATATTGGATTATAGAAATCAATTTTACCTTGAACCTGTTGAAGAGAAGAGATTCATGGGAAATAAATAAATAAAATTAAAAAATAAAAATAAATAAATAAAAATCTCAAGATTTCTTCAGCAATATTTTTTATGTAATCTTTCTCTTCCCCACTTCCTCTGCCACACACACACACATACACACACACACACACACACACACACAAAATCAGAGGCAAAAATAATTAGCCAAAGTCTACATCAAAATTGCCAAAGCTATGGTTGTGAATCTACTCAAAAAATGTTTCCAAACTGGTCATTTGGAGACATATATGTGTGTAATTTCATTTCACTTTGTACTTATTGATATTGGTATAATATAGAAAATGCATTCCATGCTCCAGATTGGGTTTTATAACAATTTAGATCTGTTCAGATAATCTCTTATAAATATTCTTGGTAATCTATGTGCTTATTATTTGTATTATTTAAATAAATGTGAAAGATAGGAGACTAGATTTAAATTTACTTCAATCAAATAAAATTATCCAACCAAAATGCACTAATTTGTTTTCTCATTTTCTTATTATAATTACTATATATGAAACCTTAACGACTCTCTCATCGCCTTATTTACCCAATGTCAAAATCTCTCCTTTTATGCAGAATTCTGAATATAAAAAATTTGCTTATATTTTAACAATGTTTATGGTGTTTAGCTTCTTTAGTATTACTTTCTAAACAGAATAAATAAATTGTAAATCTTATGATAGTACTTAAGCCTACTTTTTAGCAGTAAATTGTGGATTTCACCTTAGGACTGGCAAAATTGTTGCATATGCATGGTCAAAAAAGAACAAAACTGAATAGGATTAACTATAAAAATTATGAGGCTAAGATAGTCTAAGTGCTGATAAATCCCCTGCTTGTGTTTTTAAAAATTGTTATTACTGGGTCCGGGATTTAGCTCAGTGGTTTCGCCACCTGCTGTGCAAGTACAAGGTACAAAAAAAAAAAATTACAAAATATAATGAACAGAACAATGCAGAAGATGATTTAAAACATATTTTCTGGAGAATAATTATTTTTCTGTATTTAAGGAAAAAAGAGTTAATCTCAAAGCAAAGATTTAGTAAAATCCAATTTTTAGGATAAATAATTTTACCACATGTGAACAAATGCTGTTTTTACAGAAGACACTGAAACAAAATTGGCTGCAGTCTGCTTTTGAGCAAGAAGAGCGAGATAACCAGCATGCAAATGCATCATCTTTCAGAGACAGTTCCATAGCCACCACAGTTTTACCATGAAATTCTGCAAAATATTTATCAGTGGACCACAACAAACATAAAATGATCTTCCTCAGGGGCTTCCGGGCCTCCATCCATCCTGCCACTCCCAGGCCAGAGGAAGGGGCTTCTGAGCTGCCATCCCACCACTCCCAGCTCAGAGGAAGGGGCTTCTGGGCCAGTGTCCATCCCACTGCTCCTGGCACAGAGGAGGGGCTCCCAGGCCACCATCCATCCTGCTGCTCCTGGCCCAGAGGAAGGGGCTTCTGAGCTGCTGTCCCACCACTTCCAGCTCAGAGGAGGTGAGCCGTGTGGGCACCAGCAGCAACCCCCCCACCCTGGGTTGAAATGAGAAGACACATAAACAAGTCTCAAAACCAGACTTGCAGATTACCTACAGCAACCCCAAAGGGAAATGAGATGGAACACTCTGATACTCAACCATCTGGACCCCCTGAACTGACAACAAAAGAGGATCTGGAAAAAATGAAACCAGAAATAATTTCTCAGATAACAGCAGAGATTGTGCTCCTAGTGCAAGACATGATTAATAAATCTAGAGAGGAGCTCAGAAACATGATGGAATCCCAACATAGGAAACAAATGGAATCCGTAAAACAGATGCAAATAGATTTCCAGGACATGAAAAACTCCACTGAAAGTCTACACAGCAGAGTGAGCCAATGTGAGGACAGAATTTCAGATAGAGAAGATAAGATTGCAATTAGTAACCAGGAAAAGAAAAATTGCTTCAAAATTGTAAGGGACCACAAGAAATCAATCCAGCAGCTGCTAGATGATGCAAAGAAAAATAACATAAGACTGATTGGAGTCAAAGAAGAAACAGGAGAGAGTGCAGATGACATAAAAAAACTGTTCACAGAAATGATGAAAGAAAACTTCCCAAGCAGGGGAAAAGAACTTGACATACAGATAAGTGAGGCATATAGGACCCAAATGGCCTTGATCAAAAAAAATCTACACATAGGCATATAATTGTTAAGATTCCAGAAACTCAACAGAAGATCTTCCTCACCATTCTTTTCTTTGTAGGGAGTACCTGGAATCCAACTCAGACAGCAGCACCACTGAGCTGAATCCCCAGCCCTTCCTCCTCATTCTTGAATGTAAACAGATATGAAAAGTAATCTTTTCTCTTCTTTATTTCCCTTTTTCAAATTACTTACATAACATGGAGAAACACTAGTCCAAGAATAAAATTCAAGAGATTTCTCTTCTAAACACAGTAGAACTGATTCTCGGGAAAATTATGTAACCATTTTTGTATATAAATTTTCATATCAGTAAAACTTGGGTTTTGTGTACTATGCTTATTTATTTCTAGATTACTTTTTAAAGACTGCCTTTTTATTTCTCAAAGACATGAGAATATACTGTGAAGACGAGGGAGACCTAAAAGAGCACTGTTGTGACAGTGAATTCTGTACATTCTACTGGCAAAAGTAGAGTTTTCATTAATGTATTCAGGAGGAAGACAGAAATGACATAATAGACAATCTTTTCTTTCCATCAGGAAATTCTATAAATTCAATAGTCAATGATATAGGAACTTGTTATGGCTTGTGTTTAGATGTTCCCCTGAAAGCCTCATGAGAATGAGGTGGGACTATTTCAAAGGTGGCTGAATCTAGAGTGTTTGATTGATTCAAGGTACAACACTAGGCCCTAGGTAACTAGGATCAAGGGTAAGAGTGCTACCTGCCCTAAGTAGTTTGAATAAGATAAAAGGGCCAGGAAGAGGATGTTAAGGTCTCTTGTTGCTTTTGCAACCTTATGGATGCCATAAACTGTTTCTCCTCTGTGACACCCCTTTGCCATGCCACCCTGCCTCGAAGCCAGATGATTATGGTCTAAAACCTCTACAAACTGTGAGCTAAATAAACCTTTCCCCTTTTAACTTTAACTTTGGGTGTTGGGTATTTTGTCTCAGCAAGGAGAGAAAAGTAACTAAGACAGAACTTTACTGATATGAATTTGTTTCTGTACTTTTACTCTTCTTATAAACTGACAACTTCCTAGTTGTACATATTTACACATAAGTGTGTGCATAGCCCAGAGTGTAAAATGTTTCTCCTGGCAAACAAGTCATACAGCAGAGGCTTGAGCACACTGTGCTTCTTCCCAGAGTTCTACTGTTTTGCTTTTGCACCATTACCAGTGCTTTCGAACAGTGCTGTCAACAGAGCTCAGATGGGGTCTTGAACTCCAGGGAATGACTGAGATATGCCAAATGAAGCACAATTATCTTACTGACGTCATTCAGCTTTCAATTCACATTTAATGGGGAAGCTTCTACTGCTTGAAACAGTGGGCCATTTGTAACACATTATGCAAATGATAAGACTAATCTTTTGCATTATACATAAGAGCTGCTTATTGTGCATTAACTAATTTATCTGACTACGAAGGGGCTATGAATGCTGATTTTTATTAAGCTCTTCATTAAGTGAAAATGTAGACATGGTAAGTGCATATATTAACATTGCCTATCTTGTGTCAATGAATTATACACGCACATCTAGTTACCAAGTGACATCCTTGTGGTGGTGGAAATCAAGTATTTTTTTTTCATTCACATCAGTAAATGAGAAAGTGAGAATTAAATAATCAGAGGAAAAAGACTCCTATATTGTTGAAACACATATTTTTATTATGTGTCTGAAATTGCTTTCTAAAAACACTGAATGTACAGTTTAATGTCAATAGTTAAATCTTACATAAATTTCCTTTAATATGCTGGGAACTATTTCTGTAATTATCATAAAAATCAGTGATGAACAAATGAACAAAACATTGAATTAAAACAATCACTTTAATTTTAGATACAATTTAGTACAGTAAAAGAAAAAATAAAATAATATTTTATTAAATATGTACAAAATTAGTTTAGTTCAAATCTAGGCACGGATATGTCTAGAAAGACATGTGAATAGTGTTTTATATAATGCTTACTTAATTAGCATGTTTCATTAAGAGACACATAATCTCCACACAGACAAGTCTTCTTTCAGCAAGTTATTTAACGTTTGAGCACCAACTTCTATAGAGACAAGATAACAAAAATATCACAAGTTTTATATGTTTGATTAATTGATATAAATTTTATTTATTTTAATACACTAAATGTATTAGAATCCTATATATGAGAACTGCTGTGAGAATTTTAAGCTTATTACTTTTAAAATCTAACAACATAGTTAACAGCTTCTAAACAGAAGGTGAGTCACAATTATTTTTATTACCATGTTCCATGGTATCAGGGCTATTGAAAATGAAATTAGCCTCTTTCCTTGAAGATATTAAATAGGAACAATGACTAGGCGACAGATGAGAGGGGGCAGAGGAGCCTCACGCACTCTTCGGACTTCAAACTTGAGCTCCCAGTTTTAGTTCATTAAAATTAATGGCCGATCACTGTGTCATGCATGAGAACAGCTCGTTCCTTTATCACCCAGGTAAACTAAAGCACATATTACTATAAGGACACAGAACAAGCCCTGGGACTTGGCCAGGAGCCGATTTAACTGCAAATGTTTATGAAATTATTAAAATTTATGAGTTCATAGCACTCTCAACCAATTTATTATAGCTGTAAACCATTTTTAGGTTTTGAAAACACAATAAAGTTGATTTAATAATCCGCCTAATCTTATACATAACTTCCTCCAGAATTTTCTTCAATTATGCCTCATAAATTACAATTTATAGTGTATTAGACAAACACTAAGAAACAAATACTTCATGAGAATTTCATCAGATTCATTTATTCTGAAACATTTGTCAGAAAGCGTAACAAATTCACATGTGACCCCTGTACTCTGCGGAACTGAAGTTCAAATCAAAGTCACAATGGAGAGTTCCTTTGCCAAAGATAATAACTAAAATCTTCCGTTGACTTCTGCCAGGACCTCAGCTTTAATGAATGCCGTGGCCAAGAGGTCAGGAAGGAGAAAGGCAGTTCCAGGGGAATTCTCTCCATTCTCAAAACAGCTGAAATCGCACAGCACCAACAGCCACCAGCCTGTCTTTATAGGACTTTGATAGAGAACAAGCAGCTGAAAAGAGGGATCACAAAGAGGCAGTAATTTCAAGGACATGTTGTATTTCCCAGGGGGTAACAGATCTTCAGTGTAAGCAAATTTACTAAGATTTAATGACTTTTAAGCGAACATATTTAAATCTAGAATTTCCAGTAGCTTAGGTGTTGGAGACTTACTTAAAGCATAATCCCCAATTGAAGAAATATCTAGAATCTGTTTCATATTTTGTAATGACTTGATTACAGAGAATTACCCATTGGACCCAGTGGAACCTGTGACTTATAAAACTTTGTTTTCATAACAGTGACAGATTTTTGTAGTATTAAGGGTTCCTTGAAAGGAACACAAAAAAATATATTCATAATAGAAATAGTCCCTATCTAGATGAGGGAGGAAGTACATAATTATACCCTAATGAAAGGCTATATGAATTCAGAAGAGATACAGAATCCACATTCCTTAAATATCTCAGGCTTGTGCCCTAAAGCTCACTTTCGGAGGCCAGAAGCTGAAAGCTCTATTCAAGCAAAACTATCATTAACTCAAATTATGCTAAATCTGCAGTTGGTTATTTCCTGGGCTTCCAGAATCAAATCCTAAATCCAGCTGGCTCTGGAAGAATCTCTCAGAGGCAGAGAATTCCTTCTAAAATGGGAATTTTTCCTACTTAGAACTTGCATAGGATGTATTTTTCTTAACAGGAACAAGATCCCATATAGGGATCCATATAGGGTTCAAGAGCAATTAGTAAGAAAAGATAAAAAATTTTACTAACTTAGTTATAGCAAAGAAGCTCTAACATGCCCAGATCATAGTGGGCTGATTAGTGCTAAAGTCAGAACTACACAGAAGCCTAAACTGGGCTCTTGTTTTCTTCTTGTCTCCTTATTTACTCTGTCTTGGTGACTGGTGCTCTAAATAGTTATGGTATGTGCCATTAGAAGGGCATGTCCATCTGCATTTCTTTTCTCTTCCCTGCACTTGAGTGTTTAACCCTGTACCAAATGTCTCTTCTCCATTCTTGGCTACCATAGCATCAAGCAGACTTCTAGCCCAAGTTGAGCCAATCAAATTCCTCTCCTGAGTGTGTCAGGTTGGGATGAAAGATCCTGAAGGCTAAGAGCTAAGATATTATTTTATGAGTCACTATGCTCATTTGTGGATTATTGCACTAACATTCATTGCTGAATGTGCTGTTAGGAGGCAGGGCCCATTTGGTAGTGAGTCACTAGGGCATGCTTTTGAGGGATAAATCTTTTTCTCAGCACTCTTCCCTTGTGTTCTGCTTCCCAGTTGTCATGATGCGGGCAGTTTTGTCCTACCGTATCCTTTTGCCATGATGTTCCTGCCTCTGAGCCAGGTGAACATGGACCAAAACCTCTGAAACTGAATCATAAACTTCTCGTTTCAGGTGTGTATGTTGGATATTTTGTACCAGTAATGGGAAAGCTAATATGGATGTAATTTCCAAAAAATAAGCTACCAAAGCTCACTGAAGAAGAAATATATAAATCTGAAATCTTCATATGTAATAAAGAAATTAACTTTGTAGCTTAAAAACATTCCCATAAAAAACCCATTTGGATGAAAATTTGGATGCTGAAATCTAAAATGGGAAGAAATAAAGTTGTTTTCTCACAGTTTCAAAAAATAAAAAGAAAGAAATACTTCTCAAACTGAAACTCATTCCATGAAGCCAGTATCATTGTGATACCAAAATCAGAAAAAGCATTGTAAAAAACATTTATATCAATATCTCCCATGAATATAGGCTGAAGAATTCTAAACAAAATTTTAGTATAGAAAATTTAGCAATATATAAATAAGAGAATATTTCATGAGCATATGATTTTCATTACATTGAATGCAATGTTGACTTCACTTTTGAAAATCAGTTATTTCAACTCATCATATAATATATTAAAACAAAAACCTTCTGGTTATTTCAATAAATATAGAAAAAGGATTTAGCAAAATTCTGCATCTATTTACAATGAAATTACTTAGAAAATTAAGACTAGTCACCAACTTCCCTAAGCCATTTACAAAAACTTACAATTAACTTTACACTTACTGGTGAAAGATTGAAAGGTTTACCTGTAAGATTAGGAACAAGGCAACAATGACTAATGTCACTATTTCTATTCAACTTTGGACAGATTATAGTCAGTTTATCAAGGCGATAACCAAGCAAGAATTAAAACACCGCACACACACACACACACACACACACACACACACATCAACTGGAAACAAAGCAGCAAGGCTATCCTTGTTAGTAGATGTTATAAACCTATGGTGTCTACCAAAAACATACTTGAATGAAAAAAATGAATTTATCAGGGTCACAGAACATAAAATCAATGTACAAAATTCAATTGCATTTCTAAAATATAGTAAAAAAACAATTGGCAATTAAAAATGTTTAATGTTATTTATAACAGCATCAAAAATGTGAAGCATTCAAGTTTGAATGAAAAGGATATGCAATATTTGTGCACTGAAAACTACAAAATATTCTTAAGAATAATTAAAACTCTACGTAAATGGAATCATGCCATGTTCGTGGATCAAAAGACTCAATGTTATGAAGATGTTAAATCTCCCTAAATTGATCCATAGATATGATACAATCACAATAAATAATACTCCAAAAAATTTAAAAGTACAAATGATTTTACTATGTTATTTCAAGACATATTTTCAGCTACTGTAATAAACAATCTCTGGAATAGGCATTATAGTGGTAGAGAAAGCCAAATGTGAATGACTAATTGATTTTTGATAAATTTCTCAAGATAATCCAATGTGAAAGAAGAAACTTAAAAGAGAAATTAAAAAAGGATTCATTTGACCTTTACTGCATTCTGTTTTTTAAAAAATTACTTTAAAATGCATCATAGACTTAAATGAAACAGCTAAGACTACAACACTTTTAGAAGAAATAATGCTGTAGTGACCTTGAATTTGACAAAAGATTTCTTAAATAAATACAAAAGGCAAGAACTAAAACAGAAAAAGAAATCACTTTGTTTTTATGAAAACAAAATCTTTGCTCTTCAACAGTAGCTTTTAGAAAATGTTGATCCACAGCCTGTGAAAAAATACAAAAGCAATATCTGACAAAAACAAAGTATATCTGAAAACATATTATCATTCAGTTTAATAACAGGAACATATATTGTATAATTCTGTTTACATAAATTGCCCAAAATAGGCAGATCTCTACACACAGAAAGTAGCTTAGTGGTTGCTAAAGTTTAGAAGAGTGGGGAATGGAAAGGAAAGAAAGGAGAGTGACTCAAATAGGCACAGAATTTCCTTGGAGATAAGGAAACATTGTAAAAGGAGAGAGTTCTCCTGCTCCTATCTCTTCTCTCCTGTTCTTTCTCACTGTAGGGTGTAATCTGCCCTGCTGTGACAGAGCAAGAAGGCCTCACTAGACAAGGCCTTTGATTTTGGACTTCTTGCCTCTCAAACTGTGAGAAATACATTTATTTACAAGTTAAATAAATACATAAAATTAGAAGATGGTTATACAACTTTGTAATATAAAAAACACTGAGTTATACACTGAATTTTATGCTATGTAAATTATATATCAAAGCTATTATAATAAATTAAGTGAATTTATAATTAGTAAATGTATTGAAAGCCAAGGTAAGAAATACTCAAGCACATCACTTCCTTATTATTTTATTACATTTTAACATTACACATGCTCTTGAGGTCATTTGTATCTATCATTTCTGTGTGGTAGAAGCACCATATAATAGTGCCCTACTGCACATCTCTCCCTGGATTTGGTAACATTGTACTGGTAGACTGAATTTGACTATTACTAGAGTACTGTCACCACAAAAAAAAAAAAAAAAATGAGCAAATACTCCATATCAGAGCTGTTCTCCTCCCAAATACCTGGTTAATCCTTTACTAATATATAGCTGCATTGCTTATTCAGTTAGACTCCACCTCCTCTAGCTCAGCATTATGGTTTGTATCGAGATGCCCCTCAAGCCTCATGAGATCATAGGTGGGCCTTTTGGAAGTCGATTGGATTATGGGACATTATAGCTGACTTGCTATTAGAAGGTAGGGCCTGGTCGGGTCACTACCACCAGGACTTGGAGGGTTCTATTTTCCTTCCCAGCCCCTCCCTTGACTCCCTCTGCTTCCTGTCTGCCATGCTGTGAATAGCATTTTCCTGCCCTGCCCCTGTACCATGCTGTCTGCATTGGAGCCACCCAACTACAGACTGAAACTTCTAAACACTGTAAGCCCAAATAAACCTTTCCTCCTTTAAGTAGAATGATGACCCTAGCAGGAAATCAGGAAGACTTAGTAAATACCTGGTTCTTCCATATTTGTTGATATAATTCTATTTTAAACTACTGTGTTGATTACATAGTACTTCATTTCCATATTCCTTTAATTGGTTATTCATTGAAAAATGTCTGACATTATGAAAGATATATATATATATATATATAGTTTTATACCTTGATCTGTAGGAAACACATTAAGTAATTGAGTCCATAGTACCTTTTTCCTTGTGTTGGACATTGAATAAATAGCTGTCTTTGTTAATTTTGATCCTTTTCTAGAAATAGCAACACTTTAAAATGTTTTGAGTCTTTGGAGTCTGCAAAATTTAAAAACAATATTTATTTCTATTACTGAAAGAGATTAATTTTGTAATTACCATATCTATTTGGGTATACTGGAAGAAAATGAAAAATTTAAAAATAGTTATTAAATATTTGGCTTAGCTACCAACAGTGATAACAGCAAGTAACCTATCTTTTTATATTTTCTTGTTCTTGGCTTTACTATCTGTAAAATAGAGTTAATAATGGCATCTACCATTTGTGACTGTTGTGTGGATTAAATAACCTATTGTAAAAAAATATAGTATAGTGCCTAGTACTTAAAATGCACTTACTAAAGATTTTCTAGTTAATATATTTTGTGGCCAAGATACAAATAGGCAGTCCTAATATTTGCTAGGGGAACTCTTAGCAGATTTTGTTTCAGAATTGCACATCATATTTACTCTATAAGATTCATGATATCAGTTTTCCCCATGCAGTTCTTCTTCATGTCTTGTACATGTAGGCAGTGCATTCATACGCAAGATCCTTGCATAACTAGGGGGTTATTTGTACTTCAAGGCTTTTTGAAAGGGATGCTGTCCCATGACGTGCATTTCCTCAAACACTGTTAAATTGCAAAGGAAATTTCTCTTCCTCTCATAGTGCTCAAGTCTTGAAGCAGTGCTGCCTTTTATCTTTAGCTGCTTACAAGCTCTCAGAACTCTTGGGGAATAATTACAATGTAATGCATTACAGCTGCTTGCTAGGTAATTTACTCAGCTGCCACCACCTAGGGAGATTAGAAGGGATTTCCCCTCCTGACACTGGGCCCCTGGAATTTACAGTCTTTTCCCTTTCTCTTCTCAGGTGGCATCAGTCTTCTCCCTCAAGTTCACTAGGAAGTCAGCCATTTTAAAGTACACAAGCCATTAGCCTGAAGGAGGAACTGCCAGCACACAAACTCTATGAAGCACAAGTAAACTTTAAGGCATAGTTCATGGTATTTAACCACTTTTGTTAAATCCAAAGTATTATTAGGTTCCTCCAAGCCCAACAAACTTGTTTCTTTTTTTTGTCTTATCCTTTTCTTTTTTCGTGTGAGCTACTGACCCCATTTGGAAGTGCTATGGGGTGATAAAATATATTGAAATCCTAACTCTAGTACATCAGAATATGACCTTAGTTAGAGATAGTCTTTATAGAGGTGATGAAGTTAAGATTAGGACATTAGGGTGGGTCCTAATCCAATATGATGAGTGTATTTTCTGAAAAGGGGAAATTTGAAGAAAAGGAAGTCCTTGTGAACACAAATGGAAAGATCAGGCTACTATATCTACAGGCCAAGAAATATCAAAGATTACCAGTAAACAGTGTAAACTAGAGAGGAAGGGAACAGATATTCCCTTAAAACTTCCAGAAGAACCCAACCCTGTCAATATTTTGATCTCAGACTTTCATCCTCTAGAACTGTAAGAAAATAAATTTTTCTCCTATAAGCTACCTAGTTCATAATACTTTGTAATGACAGTACTAGGTAACACATGAAGCCCTGGCACTATTTCTCAAAGTAATTATTTTAATGAATAAAATAATGCATATCAGGTAATAAAGGAAATCAAATATATTAAAATATTATTATTGTTTTTTCAAAAAATTGTGTTGTAGTCATATATATTTCTGTTTTACCTTATTGAATAAAAAGTTTAATGATTGTTTTAAAAAACACCGTAATTTTGAAATATAAATAGTGCAAATGACATTTGAGATCCCCATCTACTCAGTAATATGCATATTATCTGTGATATCTGTTGGTCATGTGTATTGTTATTATTACTATATTAATATTATAATATTTAATATTATTACTATATTACTATGTTATTATTACAATAAGCATTGCCTATATTTATATTTGAAGGAAATGTGAAATTCCAGTTAGAGCTTAGTAGAAGTCAGGATACATTTGACTTTTTCTACAAATCCACTGACCTCTTGAATTCCCTTCACACCTTGGGAGTCAGTGGATTTTAGTCTAACAACCTCAGTTGCTGAGTCATTTCATTGAATCTCCCCCTATTAAGCCCTCTGGTTAGTATGTTTATTCTTATTCATTTGCAACTTGAGCTCTAGCCCAAGTCTATACCTTTCCTGGATCATTCAGTGGTGAGATTTTCTTCTATCTAATTTCCATTTTATTCCTCAGTATCACCCAGAGGTTATTCTCTGGGACCTGACATTGATCATGAAAGTTGTTATCAAAGATTCCCAGAATTTAATATTTCTTTTGTTGTGGATATCAAGCTTCCTACTGAAATCCCCCAGGCTGAGACTCTGCTTCTCCTTTTGTTTCTAAATCTTCTCCTCTTACCTAAAATGTTTCAAGTTCTATTCTTAGTGGTATGTATTAGGCTTAGAAAGATTCATGTTCACTCATCACATCTCATGTGTAAAGATGTGTTTTTTCTCAGTTTTTCCCATTCTTACATCCTTCCATGTATACTTGCTCAGTCCCCAGCTCTCACTAGTATGCAATGAGTCTCCTCTCACTTGGATAAACCCTACTGGAGCAAGAACTACATACGTGAAATCTCCAAACTGAAGCAAATTGTGCTTTATAACATTAAAGTCCCTGGGAATACCTTGAGTATCTGCCCAAGAATCTGACTGCTGTTTTTATTTACTGAGCATGTCTCATTTTCACACTGCCCATCTGACCTTTGTCCATGGTTTTCCTGTTTACTTGCCTATATTTTCCTATAATTGGCCTCCATAGCCATAATATTGTGAAATACATATTTACTTTTCTACACTGGGCCCCATAACATATAGTATAAACTTCAATGCCCACTGTGTTGTCTCTGATGGGCTTCCTTTTATTCCTTGAAGGAGAAATCCAAGTCTGGCTGAGCCAGGTATGCCGCACTTACGTCTCATAGCAGACCTTAAGAGACACTAATAGGGGTTTGAGCATACTCGCTCCGGTGTGTTGAAACCGACTTATAGCCGCCTGGAGGCCTCCCGTTCCTCCCTGGGTCGTGACTCCTACGCCCCGTCCAAGAACAAATTACTAATCAGCTAAAGACTTGTCACCTCTGCTCAGCGTTCGCCACTCCCCCAGTTCTCCCTATGTAAGTGTGTATAATCCCCAATAAAAGCGGAAATGTTCTCCGAAACCTCCCCGGAGTCTGCGTGGTGACTCTGCGCCTCACCCTCCCAGTTGGAGCTTCTGAACCTGAGTCTGCGAGCGGGCTTGCAGGCGACAACAATTCCTTACTTTACATTTCTACTCCACTACTGGTGGATTCCCAAATAAATTACTTGTATTCAACTTCTTGTTTCAGGTTCTGCCTTTGGGGGAACTCAACCTAAAGGAGTTGGCTCCAGGAAGTCACTCCTAGGGATCCACTCTGGAAATGGATTGGTTTCAAGCTAGATCAGTGTTCATAGTAAGAGGTGTGGTGAGACACCATGACATTCAGTACCATCATGATCTCTAAGACTTTCATCTCTGGTCATGTGGAATAGTATGTATATGGAAGGGATACATTGGCTTATCTAGCCCTGGCATTTTATCTCTGGAAATATGGAGTTGGATGGCTATTATTAATGAAATAATATGATAGATACAAATCGGTCAACTAGGTCAAAGTTAGGTTACAGTATAAAAACTAAGTTATCAATGGCAGCTTTCAAAAAGCTTCTTATCCTATATAATAAGAGGGCAGGTTGTGCAGAAAATTAAGAACTAATTTTGATTGTGAGAGTTCAAGAGTTTAAACAGATGCTGATATCACAGGAGTCATAGCTATGGTATAAAGCACAGCCCTAATAGAAAATATTACCAGCCAAAGTGGAGACATTTCAGTGCAAAACATGGAAACTCCAGATTCTGCCAAATCCTCTGTCATGGTAAAATTTGCCCTTACTCCTTAACTAAGAAGAGCTGTTCCCTATGCCTGGAGATTTTACAACATTGTCTGTCACCCCCACCCCTCCAAATACTTTGTAATATGATACTTCTTTTCTTAAGATCTATTTTCATCTCTCATCTTTGCTTTTAGAGCAATAAGAATAATCATGTGTCAACATTGCTGAAGCAGGGTAGAACTATCCTAGATGCTAATAGAAGGTCATTATTCACAATGAGAAAGCTGTTATACCTACATAATGCATAACAGGAGAACTGGCAAACGTGTGAGGAGAATCTTGAGGGAGCCAGAGTAGAGAAAGAGAATATAAGTCTGAATGGAAGACAGTTTCTTTATATGGCAGCATTTGCTCTACAGTATTTAATGTTATGACAAGAATTACTAGAGCTAGTCATAATAATGCTGGAGGGTCCTTGAAGTTTAAAATAGTGGGCCTAGATTAAATGAGGTAGGATTGCTGGAACTTACTGAGATAGTATTAAGAAGGTCAATGTTAGCTCTCCTTTATAAACCATAGTTATTAGTAGGAGATATTCTTATCCTAATGTCAGTGTGGAAGAATCTGAAATGGCAGACATCATCTAATGATATTTAACCAGTATAGGCAATCTGTACATAATTATTGTAATGGGCAGCAAGGCTAAAACTGACAGAGAAGGCTTTGACCTGTAAGAGAGCCATAGCAATGGCTAATAAACCACCATGTTTCTGGGAGAAGAGAAATGGGCGTCAACAAAAGTACTGTTTGAGTTAGACATCCCCCAAACTTCAGAAGGTACTGAGCAGAAGGCTCATGTCAGTGGCCAGAATGCAAAAATTGTTACTGTTTTTTTTTTTGGGAACTGGGGATCGAACTCAGGACCTTGTGCTTTCAGAGGGAGGTGACGGAACCACTGAACTAAATCCCCACCCCAAGAATGCAAAAATTATTAAGCCTGTTTTCAAACCCAGAACCCATCAACTGATGGGAAATAAAGTACTTTCAATGAAGGAGCATGTTATGGTTTGTGTTTAGATGTCGCCCCAAAGCCTCACGCTTTTTCAGAGGTCTAGAATGTGTGACTGATTCATGGTGCAGTGCTAGGCCTGAGGGCACTAGGATTAAGAGCGTGAGTGCTACCCACCCTAAGTAATCTGAATAAGATTAAAAGGGCAGAAAGATGCTGTTAAGGTCCCTTGTTGCTTTTGCTACCATGGGGGCATGATGGACAGTTTTTCCTCTGTGACATCCCTCTGCCAGCCTGCCTTAGACCCAGCTGATTTTGGACTGAAACCTCTATGAACTGTGAGCTAAATAAACCCATTCCCCTATAATTTTGGGTGTCAGCTATTCTTGTCTCAGGAATGAAAGAAAAGTAACTAACACAGAAATTTGGTACTGGAGAAGTAGGGTTGTTGCTGTGACATTACCTGACCACGTGGCTCAAGAGCCTTTGGAATTGACTCGTGGGAACAGGAAGAATTAAGAAAGGTTTGGAGATGCCAGCTGAAGAAGTAGAGTGGAACTTCTTTAGGCTATACGGTATGGGAGATTCTGGTCACAGCTCAGAAAACTGGAAAGCCGATGAAGACCAGGCTCAGGAGGTTTCTGCTGGGAAGAAGGACTACATTGGTTGTTGCACTCGACAATGTGTGTTGTGGTTTGGCAAAAGTTTGTCTGCATTTTGCTCAAGTCCAGAGACTGTGCCTCAGACTGAGATTAAGGGTGGCAGACTAATTAATTTCACAGAATATGAGAGACCTCTGCAGTAGGTTCTGATGGCACAAGGCTGAGGAAAAAGTAAAAGACAGAACTAAAGAGACAGAGAAACCAGGGAGCCAGGATGGCCAATGCTGCTTAATCAGTAAAGGTGCTGGTCTGTCCAAGCCACTGCTTTTCATTCGTAATCAATTGGAGTAAAAGTGAACTACATATGAGTGTGGGACTGACTATGTGCAAGGACATACAGTCATGCAGTTTTCTATGGAAACTAATGAAAGGAAGACTTGTAGAGGAAAAAGAGAAAGCATTATTGAATTAGGAACAGAATAGACAAAATATAAGGTTGTAATGAGAACATTGGTAAAACCTTCTAGTTAAGAAGGTTTTAAATGTGGGAATGGGATTTGGGTTCGAGTTACTCTGATCTTGGCATGTAGGCTTTGGTTGGACTCCTTCTCAAAACAAGCCAATTGAAGGGTTAACTCTTTACAGCCTGCACTGCTTACAGCCTGCTTTGGGCATAATCAACATTGCAGTCCCCTGTAACAGAAGAGATTTCAAGGCAGGCTAATGTTGAGGCCATGGCATAGCTGCTGTTGGGGGCTTTCAGCCACATCAGTGTTGAGAATCAAAAGCAAAAAGCCCAGAATAATGATTTAAAATGTTCTGAGTGTGGCCAGAAGGGAAGCACCAGTAAAGCTGTGAACTAAAAAGAGCTGAGCTCTTAATTGCTGAGAAGGAAAAGGAGAATAGAAAAGATGGCCTGAGGGCATCACAAGAAGCAGCAGGACTCCACCCTTTGCAGCCTTAAAATTGCAAAAGTGAGAGATTTGCTTTGAGAAGAAAGCCCCAGAGCACCATGTTTCAGAATGGAAGCAATCTAGAGAATTTATTCCTCAGAACTGGATTCACAGTGCTCAGTAATCCAGGTACTTGACACCTACAACCAAGAGAGAGGGAAGACTGGCTACTACTGCTCCAGCTGGCAGCAGACCTTGGCTTCATCCACATGGAGCTGGTTTTAGGCACATATGGAATGCAAGTGTTGTGGGGTCAGGAAGGCTTCCACCCAGATGTCAGAAGACCTGGGAGGCTAGGCAGTGTGCCTCTGAGAGGACAGTGTATGAAGCTGTTAGTGTGACACTGAAGTGATTTGGAGAAGCCAAGAGCATAGATCATCTCAAAACTGCAAGGAGAGAGTAGAGGTAGCCCAAGAGGAGCCATGAGAGCTACAACCACCCAAAGTGCCACCGGGGAGGAGCCACCCAAGCAAGCCCTTTGGAGTTCACAACTTGCCATGGATTCCCAGGATGCTGGATGTGGAATTGTGGAATGTAATGTTTGGCCTGCTGGATTTTGGATTTGCTTTGGTCCCATATATTTGTTTTCCCATTTGTAACTTTTGGAATGGAAATATCTATCTTATGCCGTTGAATGTTGGAAGTGTTTAACTTTCTTTTCATTTGTATATGGGCTTACAATTAAAAATTTGATTTAAATCTGAGAGACTTTGGACTTGGACTTTTCAGCAGTGTTGAAACTGTTAGGACTTTGGCAACTCTTAGAGATGGACTAAGTGATTTTTTGTATAAAGGGATATGCATGAATCTTTGGGGGGCCCAGGGCAGAATGTTGTGGCTTGTGTTTAGATGTCCCCCCAAAGCCTCATGCTTTTTTGAGATGGTTGAATCTAGAGTGTGTCCTTGAATCATGGTGGAGCTAGGCCTGAAGGCACTAGGATTAAGGGTGTGAGTGCTACTCATCCTAAGTAGTCTGAAAAAGATAACAGAGGCAGAAAGACACTGTTAAGATCCCTTGTTGCTTTTGCTACTATGTGGGTGCAATGAACACTTTCTCCCCTGTGAGTTTACTCTACCATCCTTCCTTGGAGCTAGTTGATTATAGACTGAACTCTGAGCTAAATAAACCCTTTTCCCTTTAACTTTGGGTGTTGTGTACTTTGTCTCAGCAATGAGAGAAAAATAACTAACACAAAGCACTTGAGGCAATCAGAACATATTACCCACATTGTCTTCATTTCAAATAGGGGTGTACTGCAGCAAATGTACATTAGGTAGAAAGTGATACTCAGATCTTTTGAGGGCTATTAGGTATATATGCTGAGCTAATATCAACATTAGGATATTCCAGATCTCATAGCTTTATTATTATGATGGAGCATTAGCAAAACTCCATCTCACTGAGTCCAGTGGGTCTGCAGACCTATCCCGGGAGTATGACTGTGATAATGTACTTGCATCTGGCAGAATCCTCATGCTGATTTCTTACGCTATGAATTAAGA
This sequence comes from Heterocephalus glaber, assembly GCF_000247695.1. Next base: position 16,087,205 of record NW_004624774.1, on the reverse strand, counting down.
GAAGTTATGACACTGCTCCCCCATTTCTACCCTCTCAGGATAGTAAGTCAGGGAAGCAATATTACATTTGAAGCGAATAATAAAAATTAGTGCCACACACAAAGACTTAAATTTTATAAGAGTAGGAGTTCCCAACTTATCCCCCTCCAAAACCTGTAAAGAATATGATAAATGATACTACATTATTATAAATTTATGAATGGAATGACCCCCATGTGGCTGCTGTTTTAGATGTAGCATTTTCTGCTTTGCCTTTAGTTCCATGGCATTATTTTCAAATCACCCAACAGGAGAATCAGAAGCATCACTTATTCATTAGAGATTAAAAAAAAATAGTATACATTCTTGCTCTTGTCCTAAGACCAGAGTATTCTGGCTTTCTGTCAAAATATAACTTCGGTCATCCTGATATTCCATTGAGCAGTATACTGGCTCACTGCATTCATAGCACCATGAAAGCCAAATCTGATAATAGGGAGATATCAAGTACACATTTCCTGAAAAGAATGGAAGAAATGAGGCATACATGAAGTTATGGTCCTGCCATATGAGTGAAGTTTTTAGAAATCCTGAGGCATGCTGTAATATTTGCTGTGGAGTAAGGGATAAATCACTGCAACTTGCACCTCTTACTGATCTATGCTAATAAAAAGGCATAGAGGGGCCGGGGATTTAGCACAGTGGTTTCACCGCCTGCTGCGCAAGCGCAAAGACCCAAGTTCCATCTCCAGTACACCCCCCCCACCCCCGCAAAAAAAAAAGCCATAGCACTTACTAGCAATCTGGTTTTTGGAATTATGATATAACATACTTAGAACTATTATTCAACTCCGTTTATTAGCAACTCAAAAAGCTGCCAGTTTGAGTGGGGTCCAGACCAGGAGAGGGATCAGCAACCAGTAATACCAGAATAGTGTCACACTGTAATCAGCAACAGCTTATATTGTAATAGCAGATCCAATGATGCTAGAGACAACTGTGCCAAACAAGGACAGCACGTGATGTTCCTGACAAGCCCTGACATGAGAACCCTGACATGAAAATCATAGTGTAGATATGTAAGATTCTATGTAAGACCATGTCACCAATAGGAGAGAAAATTAGCACATTCCCAGTTATTGGAACACTTTCAGGAGGATCCCAATAGAGACTGAGGTTTTAACCATGGGATTAGAATGGAGGCAAAAATCTTTTTCCTCTATTCTTAAGTTTTCCCTCTGGGGCCCTGTAAATTAGATTATCAAAAGAGATTAATAGTCTAAAAAGCATACAAATTTATTTATTAATGTTTCAATGTACATGAGACCCTTCATAAGAAAAATGAAGACCCAAAGAAGCAGTGGGAACCATAAGTTTATATACTAACCTAGGTAAAGAGTAATAAACTGTGAAATTGTAGAGATAAAGGATTTGAGTTGTGACAGTTGTGGAAAAGTAGAAAGATAAAGGTGTTAACAAGGTTTGTATCTATAGATTTCTCTTGGTCTCAACTCTTGTCTCTGCTGGTAAGCATATCTTTCTTCTGGTATAGGAATTGTTGTAGCTTGTGTGTGGATGTCCCCTAAAGCCTCATGAAAATGAGGTGGGGCTATTTTGGAGGTGGCCGAATCTAGAGTGTGTGATGCTGGGATCAAGTGTGTATGATTACTAAGCCAGTATATGTGAGTGACTGATTTTGCACTGCCCTAATCCCAGTAGTCTGGATAAGAACAAAAGGGCAGGAAGATGCTGTTTACATCTCTTGTTGCTTTTGCTATCTTCTACCACCAAGAACTGTTGCCCCTCTTCCCCTCTGCCACTCTGCCTTGGAGTGAGCCAATTATGGACCAAAACCTCTACAAACTGTGAGCTAAATAAAACTTTCCCCCTTTAACTTTGAGTGTCAGATATTTTGTCTCAGCAATGAGAGAAAAGTAACTAAGACAGGAATGGTAATTTTCACGTGAAAGTTTTACTTCCTGCTTTCAGGAGGAAAAGAGAAGATGTGAATGGACTTCTTTCCTCTGTACCTCACTACATAGACAGTGGTCAGCTAGAGATGTACATGGAACTTGAAATAGACAGTTACCATACTACAGCCCCACTTAGGGCAGTTCCTGAGAAAGAGGAGGGGAATATTTCCCAGGAGACAGAGCATGAAACAATACACAAGTTCATTGACTTGGCTGAATGCAGAGACCACCTGAGGTAAATATACACAAATTCATAGAAAATAGAACATAGCATGGTCAGCATTCTGAAAGGAACAAGATTGCAAAGCTAAAGACAAGAAGAAGGGGAAAGAAACATATAGGAAGATCTATGGGGATGGGAGCTAAATTTGCTGATTTTCCTGTTTTGTCATTTCCCAGGGAACATCAACCAGAAGAAGGGTCTACACAGCACATGACTTAGCCAGTAGTTTTCATCCAGCCCAAATTTGGTTACTTTCAGTGTTTGCGCTAAGAGCAATTGAGGAAAGTAATCATGAGAGCAGGATGGGAGTACGCACCTGCTCAGAATCACAAGCCCCTCTCACTGACGCTGATCTATCTATCTGGATATTATGAACTGCTACTACTAAATGTCTCACATGTTAGCAGTCCAGTCCAACACTGAAGCCTTGGTATGGATCCATCCCTAAAGGAGATCAGTGAGCCCCTTGTCAACATGTTACATGGAATAAATGTCCTCCACCAGGAGAAGGTCAAGGATCAATATGTACCCTAGGTTTGAGTTTTCCTTCTCTGCTCACAGTGTCTTAACCAGCAGTGCTACTCAAAAACCCACTAAGTAACTGATTTAAGAACATAGAATCTCATCTAAAATCGCCTTGATCTCCCAGGCTCTAAACACAGAAAAGAAAGGGAACATGTTTGTTATGGACACCATTATGTCCCCATGCCTTGCAAAATTTTAGGCAGCATGTAGGTATTAAAGTAACATTTAATGCAAAAATAAAGGAAATCACTCTGAAAATAAATCTATTGAGGATATTTAAAAGTATGTGCCCTATAAAGAAATAATACATTCTCTTCATTCCCTTGAGTGACAAAACCCATACATCTTTGTGATGCTCTTTTCCAAAAAGGAGTGAAGTGAAAATTGTAGTGAATTTACTAAAATAATAATGTATGAGTTATAGCACCAGGATTTTAACAAAAATAGGAAAGGAATTGGTTGCAAAATAATTTTTTTTTGGTACCAGGGATTGAACTCGAGTCCCTGGCCCTGAAAAATAATTTCTTAAAAGAGAAATAATAAAACTAATATTTATGGGCTGGGGATTTAGCTCAGTGGTTTTGCCTCCTGCTGCGCAAGTGCAAGGACCCGAGTTCGATCCCTGGTACAAAAAAAACCCAACAAACTAATATTTAATTTTACCTTCTTGATTATACTGTTCTAAGGTGAATAATTTGTATAGGTATAAGCTGACCCTAAGTATGACTTTGGATAAAAACATTCATATGAATTACACTTGAGTTAAGCAAAAAAAAAAAAAAAAAGTAATCTCAAATTGTATTGCTGCATATGTATTTTCAAGGACTTCATGGATATTATGAAGTATATTTGATCAGAAGAAAGTTTAGTTATGATAATTATTAAAGACTACGTTTACTTGATGACCTTCAACAAAATTTATGAAAATCTGATCATATAAATTTATTAGTGTAATATAATCTCCATTCTTTTAAATTCTATAATAAAGCTAATTGCTTTAGTGATATAGCTCTAACAAGCATTTCTCTTGTAGATGTGCCAGTCTTCAACTGCCGTATTATTTTACCTCTGCCACAGACCAGTATGCTTTGCATATTGTGGTTAAATAGTTGGAAATAAAAACATGCTTGGTCAGTGCACATACTGACTTGTCAACTAATCAACTATTTGCAGTTTGGTATGCAGGTTTCTAAACGCACAACATTATGCATAGGCAGAGTCAAGTATATAAATTATATATGTAAAAATTAGAATAAAGATACTGAAATGAAAACGGTATAAATAGCTGTTACTGCAACACTGCCAGCTATTGTGCTAATTTCTCCAGACTGTGTGTTTCCTCCTGAGAATCTTTTCCTACTTATTTTGCTTGGCACTAATGCTCCTTAGCTCTCAGTCACTTTGCTGTGTCCGCTCACAAAAATCTCATCCTGGATGAATGCTTCCAGCTATGTCCTCTGTTTCCTTATCAAGGTTGCTGAATACTTCTGGAAAAAAGGGATCACATAAACAAGCAGACAGCTCTAATCACAATTTCAAGGCCTTTTCCACCAAAGAGGACTAAGCAACACAGAGATTGACACAATGGATAACACATGCAAGGGATTCTTTCTCAAAAAGTTACTGAAAAATACGCTCCAGTGAGATAAGTGTACAAATCAGGAAAGAGAAAGCCCAAGCAGCCAGGTCTCAGAGTAGGTAACACAGGAAAATAGTGCAGGCATGTACAGGAAGCATACCAGTCAGTGACTCTGTGTCTAGGGTGGAGCAGAAAGGAGTGCTGGGTCTCCAGCGATAAACAGTGAAATTGCCAGCTTTCCTGGAAAATTGGAGAAATTATTGTAATGTTAATAGATTTTTTAAAAAGAATTTTAAATGCTAGAGCAATTATTTAGCACGCACAATACCCTGAATTGTATCCTAAGCGCACGCGCGCGCGCACACACACACACACAAACAGCCAAAAAAACCAAGAACAAAACAGCAAAAATTCTTACAACATGAGTGAGAGGTATGTGGTCAATTATGAACTAGATGGAAAATTAACAGTTAAGTAGGAAATATATGAATAGTATGCTATTTTGCTCAAATAAATAAAGTTATTTATTTAACTAAAATGTCTCATGTATAAATAATAGAAGTTGAAGCTGGGAAATGAGGCTATGTGGTTAAAAAAAGATAAAATTTAGCAGGGAATCAATAGATGTTATCTAGCCTGATAATGTAATGAATAGTAATATAATATTATTTTAAGAATTAAAGATAAAATCAAGAAAAAACAACAAAAGGAGATGAACACAGGGGTTTAGAAAAGAGTGGAGCAGGGAAATGGTGTTATTCTATAGAATAATATACTATGATTTGACATTTAAGTTCCATGCAATATTAATGAAAGATAGAAATTAAATCATTATGGATGTGGGTGCAAAAGTGATACAGACAGTTTAAAATCATATATTTTGAGGTCAGGGACCATGATTTCTTTGTACCCATCAGAGACTATAAAAACAATATCTAATTGTCATGACTTGGACAGGGATAACAAAATACCTCAGACTGAGTGGCTTAAAGCATAGAAATTAATTTTCTCACAGTTCTAGGGACTATAATTCTAAAATCAGGTGCCAGCATGGTTAGGTTATGGTAAGGACTCTCTTCCTGGCTTGCAGATCACTACTACACCCTCACCTGGTGGAGAGACAGACAGACAGACAAAAGATAGACAGAATGAGCCCCCTGGTATGTCTTCTAGAAGATCACTATGGTATCAGGAGGACCTCACTCGTACAACCTCATCTAACTGTAATTACCTCCTATTGGCCTCATTTCTAAACTTCACATTGGGCATTAGGGCCTCAGCATATGAATGATGGGGACAAATGTTCAGTCTATGACATTAACAACCAGTAGTTCAGTCAATGGCTCTTCTTGCATGCTGCAGTTGCTTCATGCAAGTACTGGTCTCCCAACTTGATGCAGAGTATTTCCTACTACCCTGGCACCTTCCCTGACTTCCTGTTTGAAACTCTGGGTTTTTTAGTAATTCTTTGAGTACACTGATATTCAACTTAAAACTGTAATTTTGCTGCAATAGTCAGTTTTTATTCTGACCCAGTACTTTCACTGGTATACTTTATAAACTACAAATCAAACTGGAAAATGCCAGGATACATTTTAATTCAGTAGTGATTACTTTTCAAATTAGTGTAGATCAAATAAGCAAATGGTGTGAGTTGCTTGGTCTCCCACATCTTTCCTTCAGCTCATAGCATTCCTTGCACTGGCTTTCAAAGCTCCATACCCTCATTTCTCCCTTCCTGCAAGAACAGATTAAAATGCTCATCTGTAGCCAAGGCTTTTCCTGAACATTTCTCTCCTTCCCATAAATTTTATAACTGTTTAAATAAGATTGACATGGAACATCTCACATGCACTTTGTGGAGAGGTTATTAGTGCATACTTCTTGAAATTATCAAGCGTATAAAGGAATATTTTTAATACATTTATGGAATAGACACTTCACAAATGTGAAGAAGTGTGATTATGTTCTTTTTTATTAATCTGAACATGAAAATTATTAGATTTACTATAATTGCAAAACCTCTTAAAAAATAAAAGTTGCGAAACACCAGTAAACATTGTATTACCAGGTTTTTTTTAGGCTGCGTGATGGAGTAGAAAAAATTAAGGTTCATAACCAAACATGTGGATTCAAATTTTAATTCATTTCCTACTCGTGAAAATCACAGAGTATTAGCTTTTACATCTATAAACTTGGTAACAAGTAAAGTGCCTACAATATAGTAGATCTAGAGTAAATGGTAGCTAATTCTCTGTAGTGTTTTCAATGAAAAATAAATATATGTACAAAGCAGCTTAGTTCCGCACTGTATTAGGGCTCCTTGATTTGTTACAACAGAATAAGTTAAAAGAAGCTAATGAGAAGCAAGGGGGAAAAGAGCACAACTCATTCTCTCATAAAATAAATAATTCCTGAGCACCACTCTAGGCCAGGCACTATGTGAAGCTCTGGAATACCTTGGTAACAGGCAAATATGTAATGTGTGATAAGGTAATTCATAGTTCTTATCCCAAAACAAATCAAGGTCAGGATATAGGAAGGGCTCAGGGAGGGCTGAGAACTAGCATTTAAAAGGCACTGAGGAGATGATGATATACTCAGTTCTTGCCTAGCAAATGTGAAGCCCTGAGTTCAATCCCCAGCACAAAAACAAACAAAAAAATAGAATTGTGGTGAAGAGTCCTGTTTTTCAGCTCTCCTCTTTGCACATCTTTTTTATTTGTAGTTTGAAGATGAGATTTCTGCACTTTCCAATATATCACAGAATTTAACTATTCCGAAGTTTATGAACTACTTCTTATGGACTCCCTCTCTCAGTATACTTGGGCCACAAGAGTCTGGCTGGCTGTGCTTGGGTCAGGCATGTACTGCTCCAGTCGCCAGTGAACACAGGAGGCAGGATCATGGCATCCAGTGCTGACTCAGTCTGGTAGATTCTGAGTTAAGAGTATACAAAGAAAGGAGTTCTTTGAGATTTGAGCAGACACAGCCCTATCATTTTTAGCCTAGTATTGGAATTCCAAAATGGTAATTTACTTTCTCAAGGTATAAAATTTGTTAAGTTATAAAATTTGATAGCCTGGGAATGGATTCAGATTCAATGCTCTTTCAACTTTACTAGTATTGGAACAAGAAATGCCACCCTGTTGGACATTTTTAGCTGTCAACTAAATCTAGCTTAATCTGATAATAGTAAGTTCTGGGAAAGACATATATGATTAACATTCACCAGACACTGTGCTTTGACACTTTTGTATATATTTTATCTAGGAGCTTACTATACCCTGAGTGATATTCAGGGCCAAATTACATAAACGCAAGTAATAATATAATTAAAAGTTAACATTTAGGGCCGGGGATTGAGCTCAGTGGTTTCGCCGCCTGCTGCGCAAGCACAAGGACCTGAGTTCAATCCCCTACCAAAAAAAAAAAAAAAGAAAAGAAAAAAAGAAAAAATTAACATTTATAGTGCCTACTGTACTGCTGTGGAATGAAGCATCACCAGGAACCAGAATAATTGTAATAAGTGTAACAGAGAACGTAAAATATATTACTCTTGAAAAGTGAGTAAGTTTTGTGTAGCAATAGATGAGAATGAGAACATTTTAGGCAAGAGAATACTCCTGAGGAGCAGTACAGAGATGAGAATATGTCTCTGTGGGGCTGTAGAAGAGGGAAATATGAGGCATTGTAATTGAAGAAGAAGAACCCCCTACACTTGCTTGAAAATTCTTGATGTTCACCTAAGTCATATTGCATTCAAATTATGGTGATATGTGCTTTTGCCAGCTCCTGGAGGTTTTTCGCAAATTTTGCACAGACTGTCAAAGCTCAAAGTTTTCTTATAATTCGAAAGGTTATTGGAAACATGTGGCAATATTAGTGGCTGGGGCTGGAAAGTATGCCTCTCTTTTCAAGCTATTTGTGGATTAAAACTAGCAGAAACTGATTTTCAGACAAAGCAATAATCCTGACCAAGAAAACAAGGAAGAGTAAGCATATCTTTATATACAAGCTGTGTAAATTACTACTGTTAAGACATACCTTCAGTCTTGGACAAGAGGGAAAAAAAATCAATATTAATCCACTCATACTTCTAATGGAAGGATGTGGTCATATAAAGTATTATTGGCTAGCACAGGATAACAGTCTGAATTTGAAGACAGATGCTATGTGTTTGCTATGGAAACAATAGGCTGTAACATTGTATTTGATATGGAAAAATCAATCCAGCCCTTCCCAGACAGAAACTGCTCCACTTTGAAGCAAGAATACAAAATACCTAAAGCACTTGTTAAGCAGAAGAGCCTTCATGATTATTTAATCACTTGAGAGGCCAAACCAATTAAAATATCATCTATCAATACTTTTTGTAGGATTTGTTTTCAGGAATAATAAATTATTTTTTTCAAATCTATTCTCTTGACCTAAATGATGACAATACAGAAATAAAAACCATCAGGACCAGATGTACATTTTCCAGCAGGAAATTGTTTGGGATTTTATCTGGAACTGCAAAAGGCCAAAGTTCCTTCAGGCACTTTTCTGGAATCTATCAGATAAAAATCCAAGCCTACAAAGGTTTGGCAGTGTAGACCTAAATCATCAAATAACAACCAGACTGTACAAAGCCTCCAGGCTTCAGGAATCTGGTAGGAATTTATCTCTGGCTGTGACCACACACATGTGATGAAATGGTACTCTACTGGAAGATTCAGACATTTCATTCCCAATGGCTCATGGAGAAGCCATTGAGTATTTTCAAAGTGACTGGAAAATAGGCAATGTAGTCCAGGGAAGGTAGGAGCTTAGTCTGAAAGATAGGTAGAGGCATAGAATACCTTCCCAAAGGGTCTAAACTTAAAATTCAAGTCAGCAAAGAATTCTTTTTAAACTTCAAGGTAATAAAATGATATAATCAAACAGGTATTTCAGAAAAACAGCTATGACAGCAGTATGAATGGTGGAATATAGAGGGAAGTTTCCAGAAACGGACACCACAAAGGATATTAAGCAAGGGCAATTATTTAGGAGGAAAATAGGGCAAAGTTAGAGAGGAAGACAGTAGAATAGGAAGAATTCACATGGGTTACAGAGCAAGGCAATGAAATGACATTGAATTTTTTCTTTGTGAACCTTCTTGCATATTAAGATCCCTAATAGATTTAGGAAGACAAAATAATGATAATCATTGCAAACAATACTAATGTACTTCTATGACTACTGTAGGGAAAAAAGTGTTAGATTTATTTGACTTATGCTTTAAATTTCTGCTTATTCTTTTCTTGCTTAAATCTTAGAGATATGTCTGAGCTCCATTCTTCACCAATTTTAAGAACTGGAAAGTAATATTTGACACTATTATTGAAAAAACCAAATGACATAATTATTCATAATAGTATTACTGTCAGTAAACCTCATTTTTACAAAAATGAACAATGTATTTTAAGCAACTCGCTAAAAAGTTTTGTGATTTTTAAATCCTCTAAGGATTAATAATTTATTCCTCTTACGGAAATGAAATATTTTTCCTGAATGAGTTACATAAATATGTAAAAAGTACAGAAGCTAAATATTTTTATAGTACCTATTTCAAGCAGAATACGGTTTAAAACTAGAACCATCCTCCTGTGTGAGAAATTATTTCCAATCCGTAAAATGAGATCAAGGTGTTTTATCCCTCCTTAACCGACTTGGACTGTAGAGAGGTTTGTGAAGTCTCAGGGCAACAGGTAGATCTTAAAATTTAAGATGTTCAGATATCTCAGAATAATTTCTCATATTATCTATCTTATTTCTTTTTCATCCCTTACATTTTGCAGAAAATCAAATAAGAAAAGGTAGTTTCTCTCTATTTACCTCCTCGACCTTTGTATGTATTACCAAAACTTCTCTGGCCATGAGGAAGCAGTCTTTTTAATGCAATTTTTGTTGAAAGAACTGTCACTTTCTCATACAAGTGGTATGAGAAAACGGATGTTTAACAACTCACTTATCTCTTTTCCTGATTCTGATTTTTCTAACTTGATTTGGCTGAAAAGTGTTCTATACTCAACAAAATGCTCCCAGCTCTGTAGAAAATATGAGAAGTGTCCAAGCCTACAAGTGCTGTATGATTTTCTTCTGTATCAAATATGTCTGTGCCTTAAATCACAGTTTATTCTAAACTAAATACTAACTGTCAATCTTTTACACGGACTATCTCCTTTCTAACCATTTTACCAATACAGACACATTTAAACCACATCTTTCACAGAACATAAGGAATTTCTGTTAAGGCTTTAATGCTTTCTCTAGTAAATCTGAGGCACCTAATTGAATAGTTTGTGAAAATTAATTTGGCAATCTTCAATCCTCTCAAATCCATCTAGAGTTTTGCTAGCTTATATCACAGAGTAATTAATTACAGATCATTGCCCATGCATGGTACTATGTCTCACACATAGTATTATGTAGACACTCAAAAATAATTACTTATTGAAAAAAGAGTGAAGTGTGATGTAGTAGCATAATTCAGGTGAATTGCTTACTCCTCCAGTCTAAATTTCTTTGTCTATAAAATAGAGGCCACAATAACACCTACCTCAGTGGTCATTGTGAGAGTAAATGAAAGGATGCATATAAAGTGTTTGCTATAACATATGTCACATGGTAAGTGCTTAATAAATATTAACTTTTATTTTAGACTATATCAGAACTGTCTGCTAAAAAAATAATGTGAGCCACATATGTAATTTTAAATTTTCTGGGAGCTACATTTAAAAAGAGAAAAAAAGAAATTGGGTAAAATTTATTTTTGAGACTGTTTAACCAAATATCATTGAAGATATTATTATATTAACATGTAGTCAATATCAAAAGTTATTAATGAGTTATTTTATATTCTTCTTTTGATGCCATGTCTGTAAAATTTAATGTGTAGTTTATATGCACACAGCATCCCAATTCAGACTGGCAAAATTTCAGGTGCTCAGTTGCTACATGTGACTAATAGCTACTGATTTAGGTAGTCTAGTTCTACATACTTATTTGGTTTAGACATAAGGGATACATAACTCTGAGACTTTTTAATAAATGGGTACAAAATCTTCAAACAGAAAAAGAAAAACTATATCCTGTGTCTTCATAATTTACTTTTTTCTCATTCATTATTCTTAGAAAATACTGTGTTTCAAGTAAGTGAGTAATAAGAATAATTTTTGAATTTAGCAAAAATAATTATCACCACATCTTTTTAAAGTGTGAAGCCTGCCATTATTTTAGAAAAAGCATCTTCTAAAATTAGTAAACAGAGATGGAACTCTGAAGTAAGCTTGGTGTTCACAGAGTCAAAAGACCCATGCAGTGTTCAAAACATCCTTAAAATATTTTTAAGGACATATGTTTCTGTTCTCATGGTACTGAAGTACAAAAGCTCCCCTGAGACACACCCAGGTTTGCCTGCTCTTCAGAAGAAAGAAGGAAGGAAGGAAGGAAGGAAGGAAGGAAGGAAGGAAGGAAGGAAGGAAAGAAAAAAAGAAAGAAAGAAGGAAAAAATCCTTTCACATTCTGCTCCTACCTACATGATCTGATTTTACAAGGTCTTTAAATGCTTTATTCACTATTCACGTTTAGCCTTTGGAGAAAAACTTGAAATATTTATTCACAGGATATTACTCCTTTAAAATGCTTCCTAAACCAAGACATGGTAAATGGCAGAAAAAAGTGTCTGCAACAGTCAGTGTAATTATTATCCCTGAAATTGAATTTTAAAACATTTTAATAATGAAAGGAGTTTTCTGAAAAACTGGGCAAAGTATTAAGAGAATAAAGAGGCTCAAAAACCCAGGGTAAGAAGGCTGTCCGGCTGTATGTGTGTACAGTCTCCTAATTCTTACATAAAGCCCAACAACATTAGTCATGGCTGTAAAATGATAACCAGAATGACAGTTCTCTGCAACCAGGCGTACAAGGAAGCAGTTTCTAGCCAAAAGCCGCCACTGGGAGCAAATGACTGACGAGCATTGGCCCTTTTGTCAGATACTGACAATTGAATCAATAAAAAGACAGCAGAAGTTCAATCAGAACAGACACCACTAATACGGCTGGCCTTCTGAGACCCACAAAAGCACAGGACTGCTTTTCCATGTTAATTTCTCTTCACTACCCCGTGGGGTTATCACCTTCTCTGGCCCCTGTTAATTAAAAACTGCCTCCTACTAAAGTTCCCTGGCAGGCATTTTCCTGGCATCAGCCTATTCTGCTGACTGCTAAGAGAAGAGGGAAGAGACAAGGAGGAGTGTTCTGAAGCTGAGAATGCTATGATGACAAAACCTTATTCTTGTCCTCCCAGACTGTGGCTCATAGACTCCCATACATTTTAATTATGAACTAACAAAAGCCATAAAGCACAATCAGAGGTAGCACTGTGTCAAGGTCAAACAGTACCATTCATTAGTTAAGTAGTCAGGAAGGCAAATCTATAGGTAGGTAGACAGTCTCGGCATATTACTTTTTGGTGTAGCTTTATTTCAAAATTTGTTGAATGAAGAATTTAAAAAGAAAAAAAATATATATATATATACATGAAAGTGTGTTTTGTTAATTCTGACTTGCACTTAGAGTTTGCACTGTTTTCTACAATAGAGACATGCTCCAATCCATATTTAATGTCAAGATTGACTGTAAGGACCAATTTTCTTTGTGTCTGTACTAAAACTAATATTGATAAGAAATATTTTAACTTAAAAACTGATAGCTAGGTCTATTAAGCCAGATTAATGACAAATATGAATCACTGCCATGGCTAGGTATTCAGATTATTTCAAATTGGTTATTTGATTAAATATGCATTTATTTTATATCACAAATATGGCAATATGTTCAAACAATACAGAACCATACATAGGAAAAAGGGAACATCTCCTGATCCACCAAGATTATCCTTGCCATCATTAATTATAACTAACTTTTAGACTTTTCCACAATTTCAAATTATGTTTTTATAAACAGATGTGTAAAATATATATTTTCTGTACTTAGATAATAAAATCATAATATTTCTACTTGCTTTTTGATTTAGTAAAATCTCCAGGAGTTGTTTCTATGTAGATTGATTTTATTTCTCAAACTGTTGAAAAGTATATCATAGTATGTTTTTACTAAAACTGACATTAACTCACCCAATGCACATGTAAGTTTCTGTTTTTTTATGATACAAAAATACTTTTATAAAACATGTCTTTACAGGCAATACCAAGTATTTTTCTCATAAGTGGAATTGTTAGGCTGACAGTGACTTATAGTAAAATTTGGTAAATACTTTAAAGCTGCTTTCTAGAGAGGCTTTAACAATTTCTTTACCAGTGAAGGAGTAAAGGCTGCCCATTTCCCCATATCTTCTCCTAACCTGAGTATGTAATTTTGGCAATCAGCTGGTTGTGCTTTGGAAGACCTGGCTTAATTAAGATCTGTGCTATTTAATCTTAGCTATATAATCTTAGCCATATAATGTCTTCATGATATAAACTATGCTGATATCTGTACCTAAAATAAGTATTTTCTACTTTGTATCCAATAACACAAAAATATATAATAAACCATTACTTATTTTTCATTTTTTGCAATCACTGAACTAGATTTATATTTAATTTATCCTAAATTATTGTTTTTCTTATCAAAGTTTAAAAATATATAGTCATGTTTTCTATGTTTTTAAATCCACCATTTTCTTTGATTTCTCTTACCTGGATTACTGTTAATAAAATTTTTATAGCATTTTTTTAAAGAAGTAAGTCTGGTAAATTGACTAATCTTTGGATGCCCAAATGAGATTTATTTTAATCTCACAAGTATCCATTAGATTAGACATAGAATATAGATTAAATGTTCCTTTTTCAGAGAGATGCCAGCCTAGGAAGTTCAAAGTTCTCATTCTCCCATGGAAACATTAAGTAAGTAACTACAGAATAAAATGGCTTTGCAAGCATCAAAGATCTGCAGCAACTAAGTTGAACACCCAATCAAGAAAAATCCACACTCAAATTGATAGCAAATTTTGTGGTGCTTTTGCTCATATTTACCTCACCACCTTCCCAGAGCAGCCTGGCATAGTTAGGAGAAAACTGCTCAGATCCCGTTCTTCGATGGAAGGATAAAACTGGACTCTGCAACATTTTAGTCTTTCTGTAAGTTACTTGAGAGACTGATTTCTATAACACTTGACTTATAACTCATATAAAATAGGGGCACTGTTTGAATCTGTTTGGAAGCCATAGAAGACTGTGACACATGAAAACAGGGAAATTTCAGACCTGAAGGCATATTGGAGTAATAGATTATGTTAATCTGCTTTCTACTGATATGACAAAATATTTGAGAATGACAATTTAAAGGATAAAAGTTTATGTTGGCTCACAGTTTCACAGGTTTCTGTCCATGGTCAGCTGGCTCCATTGCTTTTAGGCCTATGATGAGCAGAAACATCAAAGGGTGTGGTAGAGGAAAGCTGATCACCTCATGACAGCCAGGAATGAGAGAGCGAGAGAGAGAGAGAGAGAGAGAGAGAGAGAGAGAATGCCAGAAGAATATAGTTTTCAAGTCACACCCCCTTGACCCACTCTTGTCTGGTAGGCCACACATCTCAAATTTCCATTACTTTCAAATAATGACACCAAATTATGAGTCCATAAATGGGTTAATCCACTGATGAAGTTAAAACTCTCATGATCCAATCACCTTGCCAAAGCCCCAGCTCTGAACATGTGAGCCTTTTGGGCAACATTTTAGCTTCAAACTAACAAGATTATAAGTGGAAAAATACAATAGAACATCCAAAGCTTCAAGAAGCAGAAGTGAGACTTCATCAAACTAAGATATCAAAAAGCATCCTTGTGAATGGGAGAACTGAAAAAAAGCACAAGACCTGAGAAGACCTTAAGCCTTTATGTTAAGCTGATAGTTAAAGTCTTTTTCCACACTGAATTAGTATGGAAACACTGGAAGACATGTTTTTCCCTCACCAATAGCACACTTTCAACAAAAGATTATAAACTGTGCAAAGAAACAGAAAACCAAGGGCTATTAAAGGAACAAAGTAAGTCTCCAAAAACTGCCCTAAAGAAACACAGGCCTTTGCCTTACTAAAATAAAATATGGACAACTGACAAAAATCAGAAGAACAATTCATCAACAAAAATTAGAATATTGACAGAAATTATGAAAAAATAAATACAGTTGAATTAAAAATTTCACTCAAGGGGTTTAATAGTAGGCTTGGTAAGGCTGAAAGAGCAACAAGCTTGAGGAAAAGTAAGAATAAGAAGGAAGAGATAGAGCAAGAGGAGAAGAAAAAGAAAGAGGAAGGAGTAAATAGAACCTGTGACCATTAATCATAAGTCTACTTGACTGGCTTGAGTAATGGCTGTCACATTAAGAAAGCACACTTCTAGGTGTATCTGTGTATGATTGCCAAGTAGGCCTGCAAACTGAGAAGGGAAATGTCATCTAACTTGGAGCTCAGATGGAATAAAAAAGGAAAGAATAAGCAAGTGTACCATGCAGAAGCGTACCCATCTTGAGTTGGTTTGCCCTTTGCTGACTTCACCCTTGGACATCGCGTCTCCAATTCCTTCAGCCTTCCAGTGCAGGCTCAGTCTCACAGTGGCCGTGCTATTGTGAGCTTCAAGGCCCTTGACTTTGCACTGGTGCTGAATCCTTTGTTGAGCTTTTTCTGCAGCTTCCATATTCATGGACTGAGTGGCTACTGGGTTCTCCAGTTCTCCCATATCCAGATGAGCATTGTGGATTCTCCTATCTCTGATGGTGTAAGCCTGCCTAATAAATCCCCTTGCATCACTATACATATATTTCTATTAATTCTGTTCCTTTAAAGGACATTAACTAATATGAAACCTAAGAAACTTTAATATTATCAAGCAGACAAATATACATATTACGAAAGTCACCAAAGGAGAAGAGAGAGGGATAGAGGGAGAAAGATTATTTAAAGAAATAATGTCTGAAAACTTCTAAAATTTGAAGAAAGAAATTCATATAAAACTATAAAGAGCTCAAAAAACTCCAAGTAGGATGAGCATAAAGGTACTCATACTGAGGCACATTATAATCAAATTGTCAAAAGTCAAGCACAAAAAGAGAATGCTAAAAGTAGCAAGAAGAAAGAGGAAAGAGACTTGTCATAATAATTGACAAGACTGATTTTTTTCAGCAAAAACTTACATTACAGAGGCCAGTGTAATGACACATTGTATTTAAAGTATAGAAAGAAAATCTGTCAACTAAAAATTCTAAGAATGCTATAGCTGGTAAAATTCTTCTCCAAAAATGAAGGAAATTTAAAAATATTCCTCATAAACAAAAGCTAAGGGATTTCATTACCTTGGACCTGCCCTATAAGAAATGTTAAAGGGAATACTTCAAGTTAAAATGAAGGGACACTAAGCAATACCTGGAAGCCATATGAAAATATACAGTTCTTTGGTAAAGACAGATAGATAATAGAGGAATATATATTATTGTAATTCGAGTTCATAACTCTATTTTCAAATTTTATAGTAGTTTAAAGAGGAAAACATAAAATAGCTATAAACTTGTGTTAGTACAAAATATTTAAGGATATAATTTGTGGTAATAATAATACGATATGAAGGCAAGGCAGAGTGACAAAGGAGTAGAATTTTTGTATGAAATTGAAGTTAGTATCTATTTAAAAGTTATAACTTTAAGCCATTTTATGTAATCCTCATGGTAACCATAAAGAAAATATCTATAGAACATTTATGAAAGGAAATAAGATGGAATTCAATGTGTGTCAATGAAGAAAATTAACTGAATGTGAAGGAAAATGAGGAAGGAGAAAATAAGGAATCCAAAAAGAGAGGAAAAGAAGCTCTACAAAATATTCAGAAAATAATTAATAAGCTAGCAATAATGTCCTTTTTAGCAGTTATTATGTTGAATGTAAATAAAGTAAATTCCCCAATCAAAAAGACAAATATAGGCTGAATGGATTAAAAAACAGGATCCAAGTGTGTGCTATAAACAAAAGACATATTATACAACTACAAATTGGGAATGAAAGAATTTTCTTTAAATAGTAACCAGAGTATGAGATATCTATCCTGATGTCAGTCAAAATAGACATTAGTTCAAATCTGTTGGAAGAGTCAAAGACATCATACAATGATAAAGAGGTCCATCACCAAGAATATGTAACAATTATGAGCACAGCTGTACCAAACGTTAGAACTCCTAAATATGTGAAAAAATATTGATAGAATTGAAGGGAGAAATAGATCTATAGTAGAAAAAGGAGGCTTCACTAATAATAATGAACAGTAAAAGTAGACAGATCTATAATTAAATAGAGGGCTTCAACAAAGGTTTAAAATAATTGGATCTAACAGACCAACAGAGAATTTTACTTATACACAGAAGATGCCCAATTTTATAATATGCACATAAAATGTTCTCTAGAACAGAGAATGTTATTTTTCAAAAGGAGTATTAATCAATTTTAAAAGGTTAAAATCTGATCACAATGAAATAAAATTGAAATCAATAGCAAAATGAAAATCAGAAGATTCACAAATATGTGGAAATCAAATAATACATTTCTATCAGTGCTTACTAGAGAAACAGATTTAATGCAAGATATTCAAATATATAAGGAATTACATGATCGGCTTACAGTAGCCACCCAGAGTCAGGTGTGGGAGAGTGCAAAAGGGCTGTGTGCTGGAGATCCGAAGGATCCAGTGGAAGGCCTGGAGATCACTGTGGAGTCCCTTGCAAGTCCACATCAGGAGGCTGAAGGGTGCACAATGGAAGGCTGGTCTGCGCTGAAAGCCAGGAGACCAGGTCCAAGGTGAAGAAGAAGACTGGAGCTCCTCAGAAGAAACAGAAGTGAGTTTTCCTTCTTTGTTTCCCTTTTATTCCATTCAGGCTGCAAGCCTGTTGGTTGGTGCCACTCACACCCAGGGTGGTCTTCTGTCTTCATTAAGTCCTTTCAGCCATACCCAGAACTATGCTGGCCCAATTTAATTGGGTGTTTCTTACTTGAGTTGACACAATTAGCTAACTATCACAACATTCTTAAAAATTCAAAAAGCACTCATAAGGAAATTTATAAAGTATCTTGAGAAAAGGAAAACATAACATTAAAATTTATGGGATGTAGTGAAAGTAGTGCTAGGAGGAAAATTTATAGTTGTAAGTGCTTAGATTGAAAAAGAAGGAGCTAAAATCAATAACCTAACTTTACACCTTAAAGAACTTGAAAATTAGAATCTATACACAGATCTAAAATGAATAAACTAAACCCAAATCTACCAGAAGGAAGAAAATAATAGAGTTAGGGTACAAACAAAAATACTCTTATTAAACTTTTCCCTAATATTTCTCTTCATTTTCTATGTATAGTATTTCATAAAGAAGTATCTGATATCATGTTAGACCCTTACTCTTTGAGAATAAACTGTATTTCTCTTTCTCATTTTTGTAAAAGCATTTAGGATTTTTTGTTTATCCATGTAGTTCTGAAAGACCCCTAGATATATTCCATTTTTGTTCTGGTGTGTGTTTTGTTAACCCACACAGTGGGCCCTTTCAATCACAGGCACATGATTTTCTTTGTCTTGGATAAACTCCTCTGTTTTCACTTAAATATTCTTCCCAATTTACTATTATCTCCTTTTAGAACTAATATTTTAGGGACATCAGCCCTTACCGTATTCCACCTTCTAATGGTACTATGTGTTTTGAGAAATTTGCTTGACTTCATTTTCTGTATTACTAAGTCAATCTTTTTTTTTGACATTCTTTTTTTTTTTTTTTTTGGTAGCGGAGATCGAACTGGGGTCCTTGTGATTGCACAGCAGGCGGCGAAACCACTGAGCTAAATCCCCGGCCCTTACTAAGTCAATCTTTATACTAAACTTTTATCCAATCCTTCTGTTGAGTTGTATTTGTAATCATATGTTTGTTTCTTGTGAACTCTTCCTACTTATTGGTATTCTTTTCTATTTCTAACATCTTGTTCCAATTTTTTAGTGATATAACCTCTCAAAATTTTGAGTGTACTTATTAGAAATTTTTAACATATTTTGATCCTTAAATTATATCTATTTGCTGGAAAGAAATTTTACATCATTGTTTTCTTTGATGTTTCTTTGATGTTTATCTTCCATGTTGTTGATTTTCTTCGAACTCCTTGATTGTATATTCATACATGTGAAAGAAGTTTAAGGTTGATGATTGCACATTGCTGCTATGAATTTTTTCTGCAGTTGTTTTATTTTCCTAGTATGGCTCTGCCAACTACAAGGGTAGATGTCTGAAAATTTTATCAGCTGATATGACTTAGTGATTGCTTTAGAATTCTCAAAGTTTGGGGAACTGAAGCAAGGTGACAGTTTTTCTCCCTTATAGCCACCAAAATGCAGAGCAATTGCCTTTGTTAGTGAGAAAACTGACTTTGATTTTCTAGTGTTTGTCTTCTTCCCCTCTTCCTATCTGCATCATGGTCCTGAGCTACCACAAACTGTGTGCTCCTCTCCATGCAGGCTCTCGCACTGCACTTGGGACCATCCCCAACCAGGAGTTCACATCTGTGGGACTCTCTAAATTTTGAGAAGCTTTCAAATTTTAGCTTTAGTTATATGACTATATATTACTATATATAAAAATAGTAATATTATGTAAATATTATATATATATATATATATATATATATCCCTCAAAGCAGGATTTGGAATGGCATAGCTTTTCCCACTGCCTCAAAGACATTTGAATAATTTTTCTGAAAATTGTTCTAGCAGCATTGCTTGCCACCTTTACTTATCACTTTTGATCTTGATCATTTCCTGAAACTCTCCAACAATTCACTTCTGAAGTTATTTTCAACTATAGTTTCTTTATTATTCTGATCACATTGTTAAATGAGCCAAAGCAACCAATAGGATTGGAAAATAATTTTGAGTACTAGAGAGAATTCATTAGCTCTAGGAGGTATCTTTGTGCAGAAGGAATTCATTTATTCCTTCAACTCCTTGAATATCTGTAATATACTAGACACATAACACAATATTTGTTGTATAGAGGTATGTTTAAAGGAAACTAACCATAGTTTTACCTGCCCAGACTCACATCCTGGATGGGAAACACACATAATATTTGCACATAAATACACAATATAATTTTAGTAATTCCACTATGAAGAAAATAAAACAATGTACAGTAAGGATAGAAGAGGAGGCCATTTATTTATTTATTTATTTATTTATTTATTTATTTATTTATTTATTTATTTTTGGTACCAGGAATCGAACTTGGATCCTTGCGCTTGTACAGCAGGCGGCGAAACCACTGAGCTAAATCCCCAGCCCTGAGGAGGCAATTTTAAAGGAATGATCTTGGGAAAAATCTAAGAAAAAAATTTCTGGGCAGACATTTGAATGAAATGAGAAGAAGGTGCATCTAAAGAAACGGCATTTCCATCAGCAGACAACCCGCAAAGGGCCTTGTAGGAATGATCTCTTATGGTGGAAGAAGAAGCAGAAAATCATGTGGCTGGAGCGGACTCAGG
This sequence comes from Heterocephalus glaber, assembly GCF_000247695.1. The sequence continues at coordinate 16,066,338 of NW_004624774.1, read as the reverse complement.
AGAGAAGCAGATGAGAGTGAAGAGACTGGTAGGAGCCAAAGCTGAAAGTGTCATACATTTGTGGGTGAGAAGTGTCTAGTTTCAGGCTGTCTGTCTTTCCTGGCCTCCAAGGAGGCAGTTTGTCCCTGTGTCCTCAGCTCTTTCATTGTAGGATATCTCAGCACAGACTACACACTGTGACAGGCTCCAACACCAGCTGTTGCTGCATCGCTGATCATCTGAGATTGGGCCAGGCCTGCCACAGTGTCATAGCTGCTCTAGAAAATCTTTGCTCCAAACATTACGACCCAGCTCAGGATGTCTTCTTCGCTTATTGCTGGTAGTCTTAAGTAGTTTTTCTTATGTACTCATGTCTCTAATGAAACAAAAGAAGACATGCAGTGCTCTCAGGCCCTCTTGGTCTAGAGGTCATCCCCCACCCTCATGAGTGGTGCTGGGTGCTAGGTGAGTTTGTGTTCTCCCAGGGCAAGGGTCAGGAAGCAAGTTTTGAGTTCTTTTCCACCTCAGAGTCTCAAATATCATGGACTTAGTAGTCCCTTTTTCTCAACTCATCCTCTTCCCTCTGCCTTCCAGGATTTCAGTTGCAAAAAGAGGTAGAGTTGTCCCGACTCTCAGCCCTATTGCTCCTGATGCTCTCTGCTGTAAATATTCCTCTTGACATCTCATCTCATTCTTACTTCATTCTAGAAGAAGGAAAAATATGCTCTCAAGCCACATACAGTATAATTCTGTGAAGTCCCTGTTCAGAATTAGCAGCCTCAGTCGTTCGTGGGTTTTTCCTTAGAACCTAACTAAATAATTGTTCTCAGAAACTCCCACAATCTCCCAGAAACTGCAAGTATCCTCTGCAATTGTTTTTTTGGTGGGAAGTTTGCAAACCAATCCCAGAGAGTTATTCAGTTCTCGCTGCTGATTGGCTGCTGCCCTGTAGGAAGATGCACCAGCATGCCCGCATCATAGCAGGCTACTGTATCATGTGTAGCTATCTCAAGTATTCTTGGTTTTGTTCTTAAGATGCCACCAAGATGCCCTGCACCTTTTTAAACTTTATTAACGCAGTATTTTATTAAATGAAATTACATAACTGTGGGAAACATAGCATATTTAGAGTTTTAACTATAAAATGGGCATTTATAGGCATTTTTCTGACCATATCTGAAATTCAAGATTTTTCACAATTCATTGGTGCTCTAGGAATATAACCCCAATGAATTTTGGGGGTTTACTGCATTCTTTTTCATTACTTTATGTTTATTTTTCATAAACTCCATATTCTTAGTGTATCAAACTTTGGTTCTTGGTATCAAAAGTAATCTTTATATTTTACTTTGAAACCCAGGAATTTTCTTTCAAGTTCCTAGCTATTATGATTAAGAGATATGGATTTATGACTAATTTTAATTTCCTTTTTTATTCAATACTGCCACACGCACACACACACACACTTGAAATTCAAAGCTTAGTAAGAGCTTGATCTATTTTATGTATTTATTTTTAAAATTCTGATTTTTATTAGTACATGTTTAAGTACATCATGATTACATTCATCATGGAGAGTTGATAGAATTCTTTTTGTGTTCCCTTCTCCACTCTTCCGGCACCTTTCCCTCCATCTTTTGGTCTCCTGACTGATCTGTTTTAAACAGTGTCAATCCTTTTCTCAAGAATGTCATAAAATTATCAATGACCTATGACTGTTGGAGGTCTTAAAAAAGTGAATAATCAAATTATTAGCCACATATATGTATAAACTTCCCAGCGAATGTTTCCTCTTCAATAAATAGAGCAATAGGTAGGTAGATAGATAGAAATATAACCAGATAGATAATAATATAAATGGCAAACAGAAGAAAGGAAAAAGAGAAAAATGAAGAGGAAATATCTTACACTTTTAAAACATTTAAACACAAAAACATATCCATATGTCACTTGAAAACTGAGGTTCAAAAATCTCAAAGCTTGCCCAAGTTCACACAGGAAAAAGATACCGTATCATGGTATGTGTCAAATTAAATCATGTTATTATTCAAGATAATATGATAAACAGGTAGACAGCTGTAACTATTTCAGGTACTTATTTTTTTTTAAAAGAAGAGTGTAAGTGTTTTTCCCACAAAACTTATCAATAGGAATAATCAGTGAATAATAATATTTGCCTATTGATATTATTCAAAATTGATATTTGGTCTCAACATACATACATCTTTATCATCACTTTTTATTTGCTGAAAAATAAGCTATCTTTCTACCCTTAATGAATTAGAGGGGGATCCTAGAGCCTTTTCCTCTGCTACAGAAGTAATATCCAAGTGATACCTTCTTAGATTCCAATATGGATTCAGAAAGTCTTAATGGTCAAGCACCCTGGAGCTCAGATCAGTACCAGTAGAGCAGAATAGGGCTTAACGTCTTGCCCAAGAATAAGAGAGGCAAACTTTTGAGGCAGAGAATGCATTGAGTACAAATTCCAAATCCACAAGGCAGGAGCAAAGCTGGAAACGGAAGCTAGATTTGAACTAGGAGATGAGCAAAAGTTAGATTGAAAGTCATCTTTACTGTTTAAAAGCACAAATCATGAATAGGGGTTATAGGTAGTGATTTTTATGTCCCATTGCACATTTTTGTCTTTTGTTCCAATACAATTATTAAATTTGTCCCTTTCACTCTTAAAAGTGTCATCCTAGATTAGGGGGACTTTAGTGGCATTTGCTTTGTGGGCAAATTGTATGTTCACATTATTTGTTCTTGATGATCAGAAGCCATATTGGGGCATCTGAAAATATTTGAATTGTTTGGTTTACAGCATGAGTAGGCAAGCCTCTTGGCATGACTTAAAATATATGGCATATTAGGTAATATTAAAATTCAATACTGGGATAAGAGTGAAAGCAGTAATGACACAGTAACACAATTATTTGTTTTATAATGTAGGAATTAGGTTGTTCCACAATCAGCTAGTACTCAGTGCCTTGCCCATTTGTTAAATTAGTTGTGCACACAGCTATATGTATTACTAAACAGTAATTCTTGGGATCAGTGTTGCTGGTTTGTTTATCTTCATATCTCTCAATTTCTAGCATAAAACTTTAAACATTTTAGATATTCAGTAACAATTAGAATAGTTTATAATTATTCAGGCTGAAGAAACTCTTCAGAGCTGTAGAGACTTTTTAACTGTCCTGTTCCCTTCTATCCATGCATACCGGAGAGAAATACAGGCTGTCCACAGCTACTGTGTAAGATATTGTATCAATTTCATTTCATAGATGAGGAAACTGAGCCTCAGAGATGCTATCTGATTTTGCTAAAAATAAACCAAGGATATGCTGACAGATCTTGATATGAACTCCAAATACTCTATGGTAAAAGGTTTTTATGTATTGTACTGAGAACAAATACTGGACTATTCATATACTTGGCTCTTTTTTTCCTATCAAGGGAAATCTGATAATGAATATCATACTTTCTTGTGTGCTAGTTCCAGGATCCACACAGTCACTACTTATGAAATGTATGCTAGGATCGCTTCTTTAAAGTATCACTTCTTCAGAAAACGTCTTAGAATCAGGACAACAAATCATACAGCCATAATCATGTGATGGTTTACAAGTTAAAAAAGAACATGTATTGATTTCACTGTTTTACACCAAACTATTACAGAACTGTCTCCAGACACTGCTATAGATAATCAACCATGGGAAGTTCTTATACACATATCACTGAATTTTAATGGGTTCTTTGATATTTATGTGCTGTTGAAATCTTATATACTTTATCACTTTTTATTTATTATTTTCTTATATTAAAATCTATATATTTATTAAACTAATCACTCAATAACAAAACAAAAATGAAAACCATAGCTTAGCTTATTAATAAGTAACCCCTTGTATACTAGATATTTAAGTTTAAGCATACAAGTCTATAAAATAAAAATAATGAACTTGAGTAGTTATAACTATCATTGAATAGGAATTTTATTTAATCAGTAAAATTTTATCCTCATTAGTTTTTGGTTAGGAAGTAAATACAAAAATAGATCTTCAGGAATTTAAAATCTATGAAAATTTGAAAATTGTACTGCTTGCTTGCAATTGTATTTAATTCTTCTGGATCAGCTGCCATTAAAAATTCAACAACTCAATTTCATTAAAGAAATCATACCACAAATTTCTTTTTGTTTTAGACATGAATTTCTCATCTCTTAAATGTTTAATGAAAACCTGAAAATCAAAGATTAAAAGAAACAATATATCAGAAATACCAAGTTACACTTTTGATGTTATACTTCGTTTTACTACAAAAACAGTAAATTATTTTTGACATGAATAAATGTCTAAAAGACTATTTTTTATCATAAACCTTAACCTGTAGGAAAGTAAAACATATTGTTTCACCTTCGTGTGTTTAGAATTATCACAATGCCAAATAGAAATGTGTTGTCTTTGCTAAAGTTTCATATTTTTAAACAGAATTGGAAAACAAAATTCATTTGTTCTCTTATGACAACCAGATTCTTTGTCTCATTTCTGTTTGTTTCTTTCGCAGCTAAAACACCTTGAAATTACCTTCTCCAGCATGGAAGAATGGTTTTTTTTTCCTACCTCTAGCTGTCAGAGTGATTAGAATTTTAATTAGCAAAGTAGAGTGCAGAGAAGAAAATGACTAGGGAAAAAAGAGCACACAAAGATTCTCAACTGAAGGAGAAACAGAGGGGCAACCCACACTGCTGCAAAGCTTGGTGGTTAGACCCATGGTTCGCCTCTTAGATTCCCCATGCGTTAGCTAGCACACTGCTGTTCTTTAGCCTCACACTAGCATGAGATGATGAGGGCACTGTGCAACATTACGCCTAGCAGCCACTCAGAGTAAACATGGCTCTTGAGGTGCTTAAGCTCTGAGCAGCTCTATTTCAGTGCTACCACCAGTGTTTCTAATCCACTTTCAGTGACCCACTCTCAGTATCCTTTGTCCAGAATTGAACAGAGTATTTAAACTCTTAGTTGATAATACCCTCAAGTTTTGAAAACATTACTCTCCAACTAATGTGAGACACACCAGGTAACTTTCAAGGAGACATTCAAGAAATACGGAAAATGTATTAGTTGTTAATCGTGCCATTAATTAGTGAGAAGAGTATCTCAGAAAAATCTAAGATAAATCAAAATAGTCTAAATGTAATGACAATATCTATTAATCTATCTTTTCTCCCTTATTGCAATGTTTCTTCCTCCTCCTCCTTCTTCTCTCTCTCCCTCCGTGTGTGTGTGTGTGTATACAGATGCTTATACATTTCTCAATTCTGTTTTGGAAGTAGCTTTGGAAGGCTAATATCAGGGTCTTGTGGCTTCAAAGTCACCTGTTTAGGTTTAATCCTGGTTCTGTCAATACTAGCTGTGTGACCTTAGGAAGCTTTTAAATTTTTCTCTTAGTTTGTCATCTGTTAAAAGTAGTAAAACTAATATATGTGCCAGGGAGATATAGACAGTGACTAAGACAGTGGTTTCATGGCTATAATAATAAATATATACAAATAATTGACAGTAGATTACAAGTAATGTGATAATTGCTAGGCAGGAACATGAGGGTATAAATTTAACTTGAGCTGTGAAGTAGAGCAAAGATTTTGATGCATAAAAATGGGAACTGGTAATTTCTGAAATAAGCAAAACCTCAAGAGTACAGGGCATAATTTGAGGGTGGTGAATGTCTAAAAAATGTAGAGATCATAAGAACCAAGAGCTGGAAGACGAATTTGGTGCAGTACTCTGGGATGAGAATATGGCACGCTCTAAATTTCATGCCAAGTTGTTGGGATGACAGCCTGAGGCAAGAAAATGCTTTTGAGAAAAACACAATATGAATAGTCCTATGTCTTAGAAAAACTTTCTTATATCAATATTTATTATGGAAAAAAGGTAGGAGATCCCAACTAACAAGCAAAATGAGAGGATTTTGCTGTTGATAAATGTGCATAATGCAGGATGATGGGAGAACTAGACTAGAAAAAGAAGACTTGACCTCTGATGGGGTGCTGGGCAAGGCAGAGTAGAAATCAGTTCTGACTATAACTTTCCACGCTGAGGAGAACTGAAAAGTGTGATGCTATTGGCAAAAATGTAAGAGTTATTTCAGTTTTCAAAAAAAGAATAATAAATCTCTAAGAAGTATACCAAAAGTTTTTGAGTTCACAGTTGCAGAATGGAGTAATTTCAGAACCATGTGTTGGGTATTGTTTCCACCAAGCTGCTTCTAGACAGGATATAAGCGCCCTTTTGAAACTTAATTACTTCATTTCTACCACTTAAATCCTATTTATTGGATTCATTTTTAATTAATTACTAAGGACCACTCAAGGTACTGAGAGAATCTGACTTAATTTTCAAGTTGCATAATGTGTAATATTTCATTATTTTTAAGATAAAGCTAAGCTATTATTATTCCTTTTACTAAACCTGTAATTTAATATGGTGGAATTGGTTTTTATATTGGTGGTGGAATTAATTTGGAATTGATGTATCTAGCACAGAAAATTACTTTAAAAATAGATGTGTTATAGGCAAATACCAATTCACAACTGCCTATTCAAAACTGTGCTATTTTCTAATTATTATGAGTAACAAGTGATCTAAATACCTTTTTATATACAATTTGCAGTTCAGTTTAAATTTGAGCTAAAGAGTTAAAACCAGAAGCCTTTCAACAAATGGATCATTGTCCAGGCTCTACTAAATGTGCTACTGGTGTAACAAATTGGTTTGCTGACCTTTTGTCTAGTAACATAACGCATGACATATTTGTAATTTATGGAAATCAATCCATAGAGAATTTTTAGTTTCATGTAATTATAGACCACTGCAAGATCTAAATAAAGGTGAAGGAAAGGTCTTTAGGAAAGTAATGGTACACTGTTGATAAAAACCAAAAAAGCAAAGTTCAAAGCACTGATCCATGCAATGCATCTTTAAATACTGGTAAGAGGCCAATAATTACAGTTAGACTCAGTTACCAGCTGTGTTTTACTGCACACACTTTAAGGCACCATTGAAACTGCAACCCGATACTAAAAAATGCAGGGGGGAAATCACAAGATCAAATCTATCCTCTGGTTACAAATTTTAACAGGGCTTGGCAATTTCCATCTGCTTTTTCTAGGTGCTATTTTTAACCAGTAGTTACCAAGTTGATCTGACTATCTCTTTTTATTAGTCTGCCCAGCCTGTGCCTGACTGAACACTGAGAACCAGCTTTTACATCTAGCAGATTTCAGCTCATAGCCTGGCTCTGTCACCTAACAAAAGTGCTCATTGGGCAAGCTTCTCAAATTTTCTTCGCATATATTAGGATTTTAAATTGCCTTGAGGATTAAATGTGGTAGTAAGTTTAAGGTGATTTGAAAGGTGCCTGAAATTTACTAAGCTCTCAATAACTGTTAGCATATTTATTGTTGTTATTGTTGTTATTTAGAGAGAGGAATAGAGGCCATTTATGGGTTCATGTTCCGCCCTCCTCTCTGTCTCTCAGATAAAGTTCGATCCTACAGGGAGTTCATACCCCAGCACTTCTGTCTTAATTACTCAAACCCTTCTGAAAGTCTCTAGAAAAGTCAGGTTTTGTGCCCTGGAGTATGGCTAAAACAACAATGTTACACTTTATTCTAATTTATAAGAAATGTCGGGCTTTCTCTCATTTATGGGCCACCACCTATTCTGTTTAAAAAACTTGCCCTTCTGTTTGCTTGGTTTATCCTCATTCTGTGTTTCAGTATAGACTTCCTCTCTTCCAGGAATCTTTCCTCCATGCTACCAACCAAGACGAGACATTTTTTTCTCTGCTTCTAGGCCCTGTCCCTTCCATCCTTTTGGCACTACTACTTTAGAGGTCAGGTGCTCTGCGCCTGTCCTGCAGGCCTCAGGTCTGTTCTCTGAGCATAGACACCTGGTTAATTTTGCTTGCTGATATATCCTCAGCACTTGGGACAACACCTGGTACACAAAAGATGCTTAGTAGATATTTGTGGAATGATTATTTTGGACAGTTTTTTAATTATAAAATATTATTAAAATACCACCACAATTCAATTTATATTATTAGGTTCCCAACTCTCTTGTACCAATATCAGAACTTAGTATGTAGGTAGGCACAAAGTATCCTCATTTTCTAATAGTAATTCTCAGTATTTTTCCTGCCACCAATCTAGTATCTATTTGTGCAACATACTCTATGTGAAATTCCTGTTTTTACTAGATGTGTTTATTCTTTTTTCCTGTAGTCAATAAATATATGAAATATAAATAAATAAGAGTAATATAATTCCATTATTAGGGACAATTAACTTGTACAAAGTGGTATACAGTGATAATAGTATGCATCAGTAAGATAGCTTAAAACAAAAGATGTCTCATTTCTACTAAATGAAATACAAGACATTCAAAGCTTTATTCCAGTAAACCTTTTTCTGGGACAAGAGGTGATGGAGCAGACACTTTCTACAGCATTTCTGATTATTGTTATAAAATTAAAGTGAACTCTGGAGGGGACTGTATCAGCATCAACTATTCTAGCCCCAGGGCCGGGGATTTAGTTCAGTGGTTCTGCCGCCTGCCTTACAAGTGCAAGGACCCAAGTTTGATCCCCAGTACCAAAAAAAAATTCTAGCCCCAAATTGACACACACACACACCCCACATACACACACATCACTTCCACTCACAAATTATTGACCAGAAATAATCATGTGACCCAACCAACCACATGAAAATCAAGAAGCATATTGATTTTATGTTCTTGAGAAGTGGATGAAGTAAAATCATCAGTACTCTCAAACTGGATATTTACAGATAAGTTTAATAAAATTATACTAGAGAAACAAGACTTTTGCGATCGCTGGGGGCAGCAAAAATGAAGAGATCGTCTAGCTCCCTTAGGCATAAAGGGACACAGAAATTCCTAAATAAACCTTAAATAAACAGCTACACAGAGAGAACTGCCTGATGAAAACCATGCCCTTTGGTAATGGAATGCTGCCTACTTCCCATGGCCCAGCAAGGAGGAATCTAGAAGAATAAATACTCTGATTTATTCTCATCCAATAAAATAATCACTAGGCAACTGTTCCATAGCCAACTTGTAGCCACAGTACAAGAGAATCTACTGATGTAGTATATGCTCCTTATCCTTTCAAGGCAAAAACTGGGGAGGAAAAATGGTGGGGAGTAGATTAGGAACTACAATCAGAAGATATACAGAACCTATAAATCTTAATATATTTCAATTTATCAAAGTGTAGAGTATTCCCTTTCCCTGCTAATACTCAAAGCTCAATATTGGTGTTATGATCTAGATTAAACTAACCCCCCAAAATTTCATGTGTTTGGATGGTGATTAGATCACGGGATGTTATACACATTAGTGCTTCATGCACACTTATAAGTTCATGGCTGAATGTGCTATTAGGGGGTGGGGCCTGGGTGGAAGAGGTGGATCTTCTGGGACATGACTTGAAAGGTATATTCTTGTCCCCAGTTCCTCCCTTCTCTCTTTCCCTACTTCCTGGGTGCCATGGAGTGAGCACTGTTTCTCCACCATGCCCCTTCACCAGCCCCTTCTGCCATGGAGCCAACCCACCATGAACTGAAGCCTGAGCCAAAATAAACCTCTCCTCCTTTAAGTTGTGGGTGTTGAGTAATTTGTCCCAGTAATGGGAAAGTGACTAATACAATAGGTCATTTATTCAGGCTGAAAATTTGATGTCACATGGGTATGTGAAATAATTCTCTTGAGATCAGGCTTCATCTCATGCATCATTTACCTAAATTTCATTGCCTTGCCTCTTGAGACTAACCTCAGTTTTCAAAATATGTTTGAAACTTGATGATGTTGCTATTTTCAGTGAGAGAGTGATATTTTGCCATTAAATACCATTGTTAATGACAGGCAAATGTGCTGTTGATTTCTCATCTTTATCAATAACAGAGGTAAAGGATTCTCAACAACCAGCATAAAAGTTAGATCCATATAAATCTGGCTTTCTAAATTGGGCCAGTGGGCTTAAATACACAAGCCAGGCCAAGGAGCTTAGGCAAACACTAACTTGGCAGCAAACAAAGATATCAACGTTTGGCCAGTTGCAGTGGCAATTCCTTGAACAGGTTTGCATACCTCTTCCTCTAACTCCAATAAAGAGTAGTTGTTACAGATGCTGAAGCAGGTAAATGGGACTTGATTTTGAAAGATAAATCCTTTAAGTTTCTGAGGAGAAAAGGGAAAAATTTAAAGACAAAATGGTTTTGACTTTTTTCACCAGTTGCCTGCTACGATTCTAGTTTTAATCACACTTCTTAATACAGGAAGTAGATGCACAAGCCAGACAACTTCTTGAGCATACCTTAGAAGAATGGGGTGCTGACAGGCCCAGGCAGAAATACACGAAAATAACATGGATTTACTTTTCCAAGAACAAACACAAAAAATATCTTCACAATTTCTAGTGTAGCTGGGAAAGTAATCTAGAGAAGTAGAATGTATGCATTATGTGTTAGTCAATATATGTAGAGGTTTTGAACACTAGATACATATTAGAATCACCCAGAGAGACTTTTAAAAAGCCCATGTTGTGGAGCAACTTCCAGAGAGTATGATGTAAATTATCTAATTTTAGGATCAGCCACTAGTATTCTAGAAAAACCTTCCAGCCAGGGATTTAGCTCAGTGGTTTCTCCACCTGCTGCGCAAGCACAAGGACCCGAGTTCGATCCCCGGTACCAAAAAAAATAGAAAAACCTTCCAGATGATTTTAATGACATTCAGTATTACAAGCCACTATGTACAGGAATGAGATTTTATAAGGTTTATTAGATTCTTTCTTAGGTATTTGCTTAAAAGGCAAAGAAGAAAAGAAAGCTATTCTGTGAACAAAGAGTCATGTAAAGATAGGAAAAGATATTTTTGAAGATAGGAATTTTGAGAAAGTTTCACAATGATTTGTAGAACGTAATAGAACATAATATTTAAAGGTACTGATTTTGGAATTAGTATGACTCAATTTTGAGTTTCATCTCTGCTATTTACTGGTTTTGTGGTTTGCGGGAAGTATTTTCATCTGTAAAACTGGCCACAATAACATCTGCCATGTGGAATAATCTGTGCAGTTCTGCATGAGTGTTAGATGGACTCATATTCCTAAGTCTCCCAGCCTTGTTGGTAGTTAATGGATTTCTGATGCAACTCTGCTCTAAGAACAGTTGTACAAATGAATACCTATGTAATCCCGGCAGCCGCCTAAAAACAAACGATCCTAAAATAAGACAAGGAGCTTATCAGCAAAACCGAGAAGAAAATTTGTTATTGGAACAGAAAATTACAGCAGAAATCAAGCTATCATTTTCATAATGCAGTCATTTATCCAAAAGCAAGTTTAGTCATCAGTTTACATATTCCCAAAATATGTCGTATTAGTCTAGAGTCTAGACTGAATTGTGTATAGAGAAAAAAAGAAATTTAAAAAATTTACCCCCTCCGCAAATTAAAAGATTTTATTCCAAATCTGAAATAAAATGAGGCCACCCTGAAAGAAATCCAAGAGAAACACAGACCTCACAGCACAATGAAAGATAATCCCTGATTTGATTTTCACAAGTAGAGGAGTAATTCCAACAAAATAAATGAAAGAACAACTTTTTCCAAAGAAAAACATTCACATTACAACCCTCCTTCCGCAAACTAAATCCAAAGACCCTGGGTCAAATATTATTAAAACTCTCAGCCACATGCAGATGATTGCCTACAACTTAAACCCAGCATATTATACAAATAGTTTTGGTTATGTCAATAAAAGATCTCTGAGGCTACCGTCTTTTCAAAGTTACAACTAGAGTGGGAGGTGCACTACCCCTTTCTCCAGCCTCTAAAAATATTTCCTTACAGAATAATCTCTCTGTAAGACAGATCTGTTTGCTTCAGTTTCCTCCTGCTCCATGCCTCACGTGGGAGTACTTGCAAATAGAGCGCCTGGAGGGATCAACACAGTTTTCTAAAGCAAACACAACACAAGCGCTATTCATGGGTTACACACTCCACAGCTGTAATGCTGAATGTGTAGGAGCAGCCCCAAATGGCATTCAAATCATGTACTAACAGTTCTCAAGTGTCAGGTGTTTTTCATTTTCTAGCTGGGGAAGAGATATTCACGTGCTTATTTCCTACACTGAGCAGCTTTGTAACTCCCGCAGAGTGAAGGCACACTGTGTTTCGGAGTCTCTATTATGTCAGATGAATGCCACAGTGAGAGGCCCAAAAGGACATGTGATACTGGTTTAGACTCTTTTTTTCTTTTCCAGCCACCTCTAAGCATTGCAGTGGAAAGCATTTTGTGCGTATGTAAGAACTAAAAACTCAGAGAGCATGTCTCAATGTTAAATTTCATCCGAGACTGAGGACACATTTTTCTGTCTGGGTATAATTTAATACTTCTGCACACACTTTGATCTTATTGAAGGTTTGTGTTTTCAAAATGGCCTCTTGCCGTGCCCCAGATGGCTGCCTGTCAAACCCAAGAATCAAGTGAACTATAAATAGTGTGAGCTTTCACTGAAACAATGAGGCTCACATGGTACATACTGTGGTAATTAGCATACATTTTATTTACTTAAATCTCTTTTTTTTTCTTTAAGTGTCGCTTGGTCATAGAACATAACATACTTTAGGAACACCAAAAAGCACACTTATCATACATTTTGTATCAATAAATTTAACTTACCATTAAAGAGTAGGTGTGAAACTATGGTTTTGAGTCAGGCAGTCACCATTATATTATCTAAAAATTTGAGGTTCAATCAAATCTGAAACATTTTTACCATATATTTTTTCATTCCATTTTAAGCTGTGTATTTCAAAGCTATTCAGTCAATTTGCTCCAAATTCATTTAAATTTAACTCATTAAGACACCACTTTGTAAACAGAAATCTTCACATGCAGGAAGACATCTGATCTCTTTAAAGTCATTTATCTTAACTTCCAAAGGTGATTAGAATTTAAGGTTAAAAAAGGATTTCCTCTCATGTTTAATTTTCAATATCACCTTAAAGGGAAGTGAACAACATCATTTGTCTGAACACAATATATGGATATATCTGTGCTACTTTGTATTCCCTTAAACACAAATGAAGAAATAAAGGATGTCACAGGATTTGAACAATTGTTGAAACAAGTTTGTAAAAATAAAGTAGCTATTTAAAGGTACTGTGTCTGTTCACAGTTTTAGTTAAAAATTATTTAACCTGATGATAATAAGAACATGTTTTTCTGGGTAAATGAGAGACTCAGCTGGTGATTTCTTTTTTCCTTCTCTTACCAACATCTCTGTCTCCCAGTCCGTGTTCTCTAGGCCTAAGCAAGCTATATGTGACACACCCTAGAGATACACACACAAAATAATCAACAACTCTGAGTACAAATGATAGCTACATCATACCTTCATCGTATAAACACTTTTGGGCAAAATGTGGTCAAAATGTGAAGCAGGAAAAGTAATTTATAATCTTTTTTTTTTAGTCATCGTCACAAAACTAAATCTATGGAGAGAGATAGTGAATTTGTTAAGGACTGGCACAACATTTGGTGACGTTGAAACAGTAGCATGGATGGCAGTGTGAGGAGACGGAGAGGCACCCTCATCACTGCTGCTCCCCTGGACAGCCCCAGTCACCCTGGCCTTCAGAATCTCCCAGGACTGCCCCTTTCTAAGCTTTGAAATGTTGAGCAAGCTAACTGACCTTCCACAACTGCTTCTTTTCATTTAGGGGAAATTAAGATACACTTACATTTACTATGTGGTTATAAAGGACTGATGGTACATACCTGTGTCTATCACAAATATTGGGGGAAATATTTTAAATTAAATAAGTACCTCCTCTATTTGTGCTATAAATCATTGCAGACTACATCAAAATGAGATAGAGTCATTCTAAAGATATACTTGAGTATGACTTTATTAAAAACAGTGACATATTGAATAAAACATATGTTAGTCATAAAGGAGATTGGTCAAACACGAACTATTTAAAGCAGATGAATTTCATTCAGTAGAAATTCTTTGCAAGGAGACCTAGCTAGGAAAAGTTACAGCAACACAGATCCTTAGGATAAAGAAGGGGAGGAAAGAGCAATTTCATTGGAAATTTTGGGGCTTCAGTTCATCATGAGTCCTGGTCAAGATTTGTTTGCCTTATGTAAACTGATATGTACACTATACTCATAACTTACATGTTAAAATAATATTTCCATTACTACCATTACCACCATCAAAATTCTCAGGGCTTTCCTAAGAGAATTGCTGCTATAAACAAGGGTATATATTTATCACTACTATGGAGTCCACTGTTCTTTGAGACTATGCCCAAGAGTGATATAACTGGCTCAAACGTTTAGTCTTTTGAGCAATCTCCACACTGACTGCCAATATAGTTTACATTTCTACAAAAAATGTAGGAAGATTCTTCTTTTCCAGCATCTTCATCAGCATCCATTGCTTGTCTGTTGTCTTAATGAGAGTTAATCTGGTTGGCCAAACTGTGGAAAGAGCCTAGATGTGCATGAACAGATCAAATGTACTCTAGATATGCAATAAAATATTACTTAGCCATAAAGAAGAATGAAACCATGTCACTTACAGGAAAACGGATGGAACTAGAAACCATACTGTCAAGTGAAATTAGCCAACTCAGAAAGCTAAATATTACATGTTTTCTCTTATATGAGAAAATTAAAAATACATAAATTACTAAATACATAATTAAAATAAAAGGGAACAGGAAAGTAGAAGGTAGACTCTGGAGATGGGGAAGGGGATAAGTAGGAAGGGAAAGGAAAAGAAGAGAGGGACAAGAAGATTGAAATTGGCTAAGATATAATTGTATGTATTAACTTCTCAAAATAAGCCCCATCATCACGGGAAGGACTCTCAAGTACGTATACAATCAGACATCTAGATATGATCAAACTGGTTTTCTAGAAAACATGTGAAGATATGCTTCAGGGAGAAAGAAGTCCAAATTAGGGGCTCTGGAAGTCCTTGAGCTCATACTCCACCTAAAACAGGGAGCAACTGTCATACAAATTAGAATTTGTGTGAGATGTGCTTAATTATTTTGTTTGTTTTAAAAAATGACTTTAAAAACCATCAACCTAGACCTCTTTCATGCTCCAGATGTATAGGTGCAGAACTGACTCTAGATAGGTAGCAGCCCCAAATTCACTATGACACTAACTGAAAGAGATGATATGACCCTGGTACCCTGCTCTGAATTCAATCATCCTCTGTCTACACCACATTGTCTTCTCATTGTTTTCTTCCATAGTAAAGCAAATAACTGCATTTTTTTCATAGCATTGAAATTATTCTCTCAGACCCTAGGCTTAAAACAGAAATTTTAACCTACTAATCAAAATTTCCTAACATTCCTTAGGGGTAATTTATTTATACCCTTAAAGTCAGATATGTGTGAAACAAAAAGTAAATGAAACTATGTATTATAGTTCTCCAAAAGGCACTATTGCTTCTCCTTATTTCCACCCCTCAGGCTTGGAGAGATGCAAATAACATGAGTGTAAAGAAGCAAAGAGAACTTGCTGTGCTGGCTCCCTTGATCTCAGTGGAGGAAGGAGTCCCTTTCAGAAGGAAGAACACATCTAAGAAACCCTGGACTCACAGTTCATAGGTGATGGCACCAAAAAACGTTTATCAATTTAACTAAAATTTATTGCTATGACGTGAATATTTGTCCTATTCATACTCATTTTTAGTTTTAACACCAATGCAGCAGTGGTGGGAGGGGAAGCTTCACAGGAGATGGTTAGATTGTGAATGGATTGATGCTGTTATCGTAGAAGTGGGTTAGCTATTCTGAGACTACAGAAGTGACTCCAGTTCTATTTCTTTTCTCTGTCTTGTGTGTGCTCACTTGCGATTCTGGCATTATACGATGCAGCAAGAAGGCCTTAAACAGATGCACCCTCTCATCCTGAGCCTAATAAAATTCTCTTGTTTATAATTTAGCCAGTATGTAGTATTATTTTATTGCAACAGGAAATGGACTAGGGCCATCATGGAAGGGTCAGAGTCTTGGTCTTTTGATTCCCATATATCAAGCTTTCTTTCTAGGATGTGGATCTTATTCCATATATGCTTATTGAGTTCCTCTCCCTATTGTCTCTCTTTTTAATTTCCTTGCCTCAAAAATAATTCTTATATACATGTTTTTTTTTCATGGCACCAGCTAGTCTCCAATTTTTATTTCAAACTCATAACACAATTAACTAATATCCTAGCTATCTGGTTCAAATACTTTAGAGATAAACTTCTGTTCTTCTTTTCTTATGTACATGTGCTCTGATCACTACAGAGTTTCTTGCTTTACTTCCTTTGCCCATGTAATAATCCATACTAGTAACAATGTGCCTAAAAATAGTGGAGGAGCAGTTGATAATGTCATGTGTGTTTAGGGTGAGGCTCAGAAGAAGAATGTCTCCTAGAAGACTTGTCTCTGCATTCACCCTTTTGCTCTTTAATCACATTTGTCGGGGTCCTGTATCTTCTCCAAGCATCCTTTGCTTTCCCTCCTGTGATATCCCTCTCATCCAGAACTTACCACAGACCATCAAACTACAACAGCCTCCTGACTGCTTCCTCCTCTTCTCTCTTTTCATAGTTATTTCCTAAATACATCGACATCTTTGTTTACATCAACCTAGCCTACCTTCCTGGCCAAACATGAATGTTGCCCTTTTCCCAAAGGCCTTCTTCTATATGGAAGAAACTGCTCCCTCTGTTGGTGGCCCACAAAAATCTGTCTGAGCATCTCTTCTGAAATATGGGGGAAGTGGAATGGAAGCCTTCTGAGGGTAATGGTGTTCTCATGTACTACCACAGAACATTTTGCTTTGTATCATTTGGTTTGTTTTTGTTTTTGTTTTTGTTTTTTGGTACCGGGGATCGAACTCAGGACCTTGCACTTTCAAGGGAGGCAGCAGAACCACTGAGCTAAATCCCCTGCCCTGCTTTCTTATCATTTACATGATGTACTGGATATTTGTGATTGTTTAGCAGGCCTGGATTATGAACTCATCTGCTCATTTCAATGTTTGAAGAATTCCTCTATTTTGTGGAACTTGGCAACAACTGCTGCCCATTATAAAAGCTGAAAACATTAGAAATCAAATCTCCCAAAATCCCCTGCAGTACTGCGTAGAGACCCAGGATCTGGAAGCTCTTATGCTGGACAGCTTCTTGCTGGTGCTGCGTGGTTACAGCAGAGTCAAGACTATGGGATCCTGGAGTCAGAAATACTATGAGGTACACAGTGAAGCATCTAGTCTTATCTCAGGACAGTGACCAACTCATCAAAGGACTTTTCAAGGGGTGTTCAAGGATTCATCTGCACATATTTAACCTCCATCTTATTTCTTCAGTACCACCAACGTTTCCATGAGCTTGATGATCTCATTTAAAGAAAAATTCTTTTTGGTTTAAAAAAGTTGGGTTCTGTTCTGTTTGAAGCTTAGTCCTTTATAATACAAAGATCTCATGAAACATAATTAAAATTCATGAGGACACTGTTTAAATTGCCTTCATTTTTAATTTACCAAGTAGTCACATTGTCTGACATACTCCAGTTATACAGTATATGTTGAATGAATGATTTATCTGGATTTCAGTATCTCTTTTAACAAGAGGGCCAAGAGATGAAAAGCATTAATTGCATCTTCTTTGTGTTCTAAGTAGATCTTTAGTTGTTTCAGGTGTATATCATAGAGTTATACAGAACTATCTTCAAATAAGCCCTTTTGTTTCCTAAAAGTATATTTTGCAACGTAAGTTGGTCTCTTTGGAGAAAACCATTAGTGTGTGTATCTGAGAAGGAAATCCCTCCCGTGTTATCTAGCCCCTGATATGGAAAATTTTGAGACATTATTGCTTATTATTTGATTATAGAAATGTACTATTTCTTTTTCTTTTTTACATTGGGTATAAGGAACTGCAAATGGTGTCAAAGGAATAGCAATTTATGGAACTAAAAAGATAAAGTAGAATTTTTGCCTTAAGACTTTGGATGCTAAATTTTAATTCAGAAACCTTAATTATTTAAAATATGTAAAAGAAACTTTTGTTCAAAGATAAAATCTTTAGATAATGGGTGCCAATTTTGGGACAATCTATGGAAGCACTTGGTGTATATTATCTCAATTCTCGCAATGGTTCCTGTAAATGAGAATTATTAACACCTTTTTATTGTAGAAATAAAGTTTCAGGGAAGCAGAGTAACTTGGTCAAGGTTATATCATTAGAGAGTTATTGAGCCAGGATTTCAAAATGGATCTATCTTAATCCATTCTCCTCTACCTCACCGCCTTTCTGGATTAGCGAAGGTAAAACCAGCCTTCCTCTCCCTAAAGCCCTTCCTTTATAACCCACAGGGAAACAAAGGTGGGAGGGCCAGGGCTCTATCCCTCTCCTAGAACAATGTCTCATATGTGAAGCAGAAAATAATGAATGATTTGCTGGAAAATGATTACTGTTTTTATCATCTTAGTGTTCAAATTAATTATATATGTTTACTTGGTTATTTCTCAAGTACCTAACATTGTCCTCAAAGTTTCTAAATAAAAATATAGAGAATATAATGTACTACACACAAATATCTATCATTTTACAGTTATTAGATTTAATAAATTGTAAAGTAGTAAATATCAGAATTATACATAAGATAAAATTATTAAACAAATGTGGCAGGAGAGGTAACTGAAAAATAAAAGTAAACAGAAGTTGCATATTTTATTTAATGATTTTAGAGTCAACTGAAAAGTTACATATTGTTTTTAATAATCTTAGGTAATGTTAACAGAAATGAAAATATAAGGATAGAGAAGAAAGAATTTGTCCTCATTTGTAGAGTGAGATTAATGTGTCTATATTAGGATTTAATTTAACTATATCTAAAAGGATTTGGGAAAACTGACATGTTCAGAAAGGAAACCAGAGATGGCTTTCCAAGGGGGAAGTCAGCTTTGCAATGTCTTCATGAATGACTTCAGAAACCTTTATTAAGAAAGCATGCCAATCTTTTCTGAGAATCCATCAAGGCAAAGCATGTTTGCATGGCAAGTTGAGCAGCTGGCTGATGATAAAAGTTACCTGTCTTCCTCAAGGTGAAGGAAAACAAACAACAACAGGTATCAGTAATTGTTTTTCCTAAGTCTCCTACTATTTCTTAACCATATTAATCTCCATTCTACATTCTAGGAGGTCTCAGCCTGTGGTTACAAGTCTTAGTTGGGCCTAGGTATTATTTCTGAGTTGCAATTCTTGCTGTTATTGCCTATATTGATTTTGTTCCTTCAATCACCTGCTGTTATGTTCTGCACCTCATGTGGTCTTTGTGGTTGTCACCCCACTGCCTGGGATCGCCAAAGTCCTTAAACTCTGTTTCTGCTAGTACATCCTGCATCTGCCCTTTCTTTTAGTCTACATTTCTGAATGATGCCTTCCCTGAAGGTGAAATAGTTAACACATGAGTACTATCAAAAGATTACTTATAGTATTGTTTTCCCAAAACAGTTAACCCTTCTGAAAATCAAGCCATGTTAAAGGAGAAGAAGAGTGTTAAATGTCTTTAATTCTTCGTTATATTAGTACAATGTCTTACCCACCCACTACACCGGCTCTGGCCTCCTATTTGGTAGTCTTAGTGTATAATTTTAAAGTCTTCATTATCAGTATTCTCAAGTTAGAAATGCGTTATTTTAAAAGAAAAGGGAGGAAAGCTACTCTGTCTTACATAACTCCTGAAATTGTATTTACAGCTTTGCTTTCCAACTTAAGATAAAAAGATTTAACCATATATTTTATGTGACTTTACTAGTTTGGAACATATAATAAAATAGGATTTTTTTCTTTTTGAAGCATAGTATTTATTCAGTAAAATTTATGAAGTACAGTAACCTTAAATATACCATTCCATGAATTTATATATATATATAACACCCAGCTCAAGATATGAATCATTGCAGCTCCCCCCAAATATTCCCCATGTCCTTTGTTAGTCACACATAGTCAATCACTTCTTTTGCCATAGATTTCTTTTGCCTGTTCTTTCTTTCTTTTTTTTTTGTGCCAGGGATCGAACCTGGGACCTTGCACTTGCGAGAACTTTTGCCTGTTCTTAAGCATCATATAAATAGGATTCTATATTATGTACACATAAAGTGCTATTTTTATCATCAGTACATAAAAAACATTATATCTATCAAACCAGATGTGTGATTTCCTATCCATGGCCTCTCATTTTGTAATTTAGAATTCACAGAGTGTTGATTGTACTTTTAAGACCCAGTTAGAACAGGAGTACTAGCCAACAGCATAAAAATTAGGATCACACAGTGACATAAAGAGCCTATTGCATTGGGAACAGAATTGCAGGAGCATAGTCACTTCTAGTTCTAAGCAGGTAGTGAAAAAACCAGGGCACTGGCTTTGTAGTCTAACAATTGGGTTCAAATTCTATGTCTTTCTCCACTAACTGTGTGACTAAAGCCGCTGTGTTAACCTTTCTGTTTGTTTCCCTCAGCTCTACTCTATACCACTTTCCTCTCCATGCTCCATGCTGAGAAAGTGAGATTCGTACAAGATATATACTCTGACTTCCTGTTTGGTGGGCCATAGGGAGCCTCAGCAGATAGCAGAGGGCGGGAAGAGAGTAAGAGAAGGATATTTCTTTTTCTTCTGCCTCTGTACTGTTTAACTGACTTTCTGCTGAAGCCACATCTATGTTGGTCTCCCTTTGTTTGGTTATAATGTCTCTTTCTGGGACAGAGGAAGAGAGGGAGGGAGGAAGGAAGGGAGGGAGGGAGGGAAAAGGAAGGAAAGAAGAAAGGATATATTAAAACTATCCTATTTTGGGTATACTGAGTTGTGGCTAATTTCTTCCTAAAAGAATAGCTATTTTTTCAATCACTGCTCTACATATGAACGTAACATGTTAATACACAAGTTAATACTTCGAACAGTGTTGGATGGGAAGTAACTCAGTGCTAGTGACTGCAGAGGAGTGATTCTGAAAACTCCTCTTCTTCCTCTTCCTGACAACTGTTTCATATTCAACTAGTGACAAGGGGGCTCCCTGTAAAAATATTTCTATTGCCTTTCTAATAAACTGGGGAATTGGTGGTTGTGAAGGCTCTATGATAGTTCTTGATTAACAGTTACACAAGAGAGGTCCCATTTGACCCAGCTATTTCCCTGCTGTGTACCTTCACAAAATTAAAAGAATCATAGCACAGTGATATATGTGTACCCATGTTCATAGCGGCACAGTCTGTGATAGCTAAAGCTTGGAAACAGCCCAAGTGCCCATCACCTGGAAACTGGATCAAGAATATGTGGGTCTTTTTATAAAATGGAGTACTACTCAGCCATAAAGAGCAACAAACTAGAGACATTTATAGCTAGACGATGCTTTTTGAGGCCATACTCTTAAGTGAAATAAATAGGACACACATGTGTAAAAACCAAATAGTTTCTCTGGTATGAGAAACTGAAAGTGTAAATAAGGATTAAAATGAAAAAATTGATAATTTGAAATAGGAAGTAAAGGTCCAAAGGGGGTAGGGGAAGTGGGAGAGAAAGAGGAAAGGAAAGAAGGGAAAGGAAAAATTATAAGAAAAGGAAAAAATGGAAACAAAGTCTTTGTAAATAAGGAAGGGTGGAGAGGGTGAAGGGAGGACAGGTAATGGAGAAAAAATAAGAACCAAGATACATAATGTACAGGTACAAGCACCCAATGATAAATGCAAATGTACTTAAAATGTACCTATAAAAGAATTTTAGGAGAAAAAAAACCCAGTTACACAAGAAAGGAAGCCCACTAGTTGCTATTCTTGGTACCAGTGAAGCAGGAAGCTGAGGGGATACCTGGACAGAGCACTCTGACACACAAAGAAGGAGCAAAATGTCTTTTAATGTCAGTGGCTCAGCCAGTGACTACTGTCAGTCTTGAGAGCCCTAAAGAGAGGTTTGCTCTTCTTTATATACCTCTTTTTATATCTACAAGGCTTAATTTCATCGGAGTTTCCCTGGGAATATAGCTAGCAGGATCTATACAAAGCAGAGCAGTGGGGGAGAAGAGCACAGAGTTCTGGCAGGTCTTTCTGAGTCCCTTATGCTTTTTTGGTGACAGATTACAGAAGTCGTCCTGGTTACCCAGGTGCATTCCACAAAGATGATAGTTACCCAGTTTACCCATAGTTGCCCAACAATACACTTAACCCATAGTTGCCCAATTCCATATGGAGGGGTGGTTTCTTCTCTCACCAGGACCTCTTCTCAGGCTTCTGCAATGTCATTAGGAATGGGAAAAGACAAGACTGTAAAATCTTGAAAGAAAACTTCTCTACCTTTCATCTAAATAAGAGAAAAGATGTCATTTTAAAAATCAAGCATCCCACTCCACAACAATTACTGGGCTGATTAAATACTCAAAATTGCTACAAAGTGTAGATCTGCCATCCAGCTAGATACTTTTGAATGTAACAGAAACATGTTTTTCTTCAAGGATTAACTGTTGGAATGTCTGAAATCAGGAGAGTGGGCCAGAATCCTGCTTGCACTGACTTTGCTGTTTTATGATGTCAGGAAATTAAATGGCCAGTAGCCACCAAAACAAAATAAGTCCATCTCCAGTCTTTAGGATGGCACCATGAGAGCAGGTGTGATTGCATTAATAAGCATGTGACAGAAAATGCTTGTGCCTGCTAATGAGAAAACAGTGGCTGTGTTGTGCAAACTGTCATGGCTGAAGCATTTCTGCCTGGCATCTATGCCCTTGGGCATTTGTCCAATCTCCACGCAAACAGCAGCAGCTGAGGCGGAAGGTGGCTTTGGAGATAAATTCGTGTGCATAGAATCTCTCTAAATCCATTACTTCCACTTACTGAAACAGGCATGCTAAACCTGCTGAAGGCAAAAATTTCAGTCCATATTGAAATACAATTATAAAATAAGAAATAGCTCCTCTAGCTACATAGGGGCTCCATTATAATAGCTAAAAGTACAAGAAATTAATGTTCCTGCTATCTCTTCCCTGTGGTGTTTTGACTTACAAACCTTGAGCTGAGAATTTAAAAATATTGCATTTTAAATCTTGTTGATCATTTGGAATGAAGTAATGGAAACAAAATGTTGTATTTTATATGTATAATTCCTTTCATACACTGCTACCTTATCATTTGAGGGAGAAAGGGCAAAATAATCCCATAATGAAAGTATTTATTACAATATTCTGTTTTCATAACGTGCTTGTTCTCATTGCCTTTTATATAAATGAGAACTAAATAAAATGGTCTTTAAAATACATTTTCCCTTTAATATATAAACAGATGAAATCATCCATTCAATGAAGTAGAAAGGAACATTAACCTTTAGAGAGCAAGCGTTCATGACTAAGGATGGATGGAGTGATCCTGTGTTTTATCAAATCACTTAAGCCAAAACGGAGTGTAAGTTAATTGGTTATTTTGAGGCAGTGCGAAGACAGTTTCATGGTTTAAAAAGCATCCATTTCTATTATCATCAATGCGATAAGTGTAAAACCATTTTACATTGTTTCTACATGCTTTTATAGAACAGAAAGAGAAATGCATTATGTTATGTCAAGGTAGATGGGTCTTTTTCAGCATTGCTTCTTTGTGAAAAGTTTACAAGTTAGAGCAACAATATGCTACTCTACTTTAATCACGGGACAAAAACAATTAAAGAAGTAAAAATTGTATTTATGCAGAGAAGAAAAATAAGAAAACCAGAAAAAATACTTTAACATATGTAAGAAATAAGAATGACAAATAAAATGATTAAGGTAATTTTAAAATTTACTAAGTAGGTAATATCAGTGCAATAAAAACAAAAAGGCTACAATGCAAAAAAGCTTACAGTGAGAGGTAAACCTCATTCAAAATACCTTCCTCCAGGTACTGAGTCTTTTCATTACAGTCAACTAGTGATATTAGTTGCTTTTATCTTTACAAACATATAGCATGCATGTATACAGACACATGTTTGTTATTGTTTCCAGATTAAAGAATATCATACAGCTGTTTTCACTTATTTTTATTATGGAACAGTATATGTAGGAGCTACACATGTATGCACATACAACTAGAACCTTAGATAGATGAATAGATTTAATTTTTAAATAATTGCATAATGTGTCCTCTGTGTGTATACTGTTACTGAGTCTTTTTTTTTTTTTTTCCGGTACCAGGGATCAAACTCATGACCTTGCACTTGTGAGACAGGTGGCAGAACCACTGAGCTAAATCCCCGGCCCACTGAGTCTTTTGATAACATGCATCAAATTGTTTTCAATGTTTTTGTCCTTACAAACTGCACTGTAATAAATCCTTGTAACTGTTTGCAAGTCACACATAGAAATTACTTCTCATTATAAAATTTTAGATGTAGAATTGCAGAATTAATTCTTTTTTTTCTGGGTTTTTTTTTGGTACCAGTGATCGAACTTGGGTCCTTGCACTTGTGCAGCAGGTGGCGAAACCACTGAGCTAAATCCCCAGCCCGCAGAATTAATTCTTAATGAAATTATTTTTATGACAATTGAAATTTAGTTTCTTCTCTTATAATAGAATTTTTAGTAAATATTAACAATTATTATTTAATCAAGTTTTACTAATTTTTTCCTTCCCACAGTGAATGATATGGGTAGTATGCCCTGCCCTCATTAACTCTGGGCAGCTGTTATGCATTTATTCAGGGATATAAGGTGCCTGCTCTGTACTAGAATCCTGGTTAGTGTTGGCCCCACTAAGGGAATGACAGATACAGTGTTCTTAATTCTATGGCATCTATACCTTCTTATTACACACGCATCTTACTTGCACTCTCATGGCTGACTTAACATACTGAATCAATTAAAAACATTTATCTTTCAAGGTCATTTTGACTTTGGGGAAAAGCCACAATTTGCACAGTTCCAGATCTTGTGACTAAGGTGATTGAGGCCACACCACAATGTTTTCACAAACCTGCAT
Source organism: Heterocephalus glaber (assembly GCF_000247695.1). The sequence goes on along the minus strand of NW_004624774.1, from coordinate 16,041,246 downwards.
TTTCATTGGGTGCCACTTGGCAGCAGCATTCACTGTATTTTTCGTCATACTTCATAAGTCACTCATGAAAGAGGACCTTCAGAAATGCTTCAGATAATGCTGAGAATGATGGGATAAGTGCTTTTAAAGTGAAAAGGAGGGCTATTGTGAAGAGGATTAGTAGCAATGTATCTTTTACCTTAATAAATATTTTTAAACATTCCCTGTATATTTTGATCACACTTCATATTACTAAAAATCCAACATTGATAAATACTTTACATTGATAAAATATTTTTAGATATTTTCAGTTAGCAAAAAGTACTATCAAAATAATGGGCCATCCTATGGAGGGAAAATCAATAGAATGGTTTGGAGATTCCTGGGTAGATGTGTTCAAGGAGTAGCACAAAGGCCAGCCAACCCAGGGCAGAGGAAGCCAGGCCAGGTAGCAGTTAGGAGGAGAGGGCTTCTCAGAGGGAGACAGTGGCCAAGAGGATCAGACTTTGCCTACAAGGGTCTTCCTCAAAATAAGAGGCAATCAGCTTCAGACATTTTGATTTTCCTGAATTGAAAAGTGAAAATAAGTTATCTTATTTCATTTTTAAATTTAACTATGAGGAAATGTAAATGTTTTCATGTTTAAACATAATGAATGCTATTTTCCCCCTGTTAATTGTCTTTTCATGTCCTCTGCCAATTTCTAAAGGATTTATTGGTTCTTATTCTTATATTGAGGAATTTAGCACTTTTGGTGTCATCTGTAATATAAAATTATTGTTCAATTTATCATTTGATTATTGATTTCATTAAAGTTTTCATATAAAAATTTTCAATGTGTTATGATATATATTCAAATTTACAAACTTTTTCTTTATGATCTCTATCTTTTGTGATTTTTATTCTGATTAAACATTTTATGCCCTATGATTTCTATGGTTATTTACGTTATGTTTAAATCTTCACTATATTTGAAATCTAATTTAATCCACAACAAAAAGAAAGAAATCAGGTTTTTATGATTTCATATTTCCAATCAAAATGTTCAAATGCATACCTTAAAAATACAATTTTATTACCTGTTTGAATGGGGGAAATATTGCCCCTGAAAAATAGGCACTATGCTTTTTTGTTGAGAGACTTTTTTTTTCTTATTTTTGAAGTATATACCTATTCCTCTTTCATTAAGATTTTCTTTCTTGAAGTCAAGAAATTTTAATTTTTGATCAATTATTTTTCTGTACCTATGGAAAAAATCATATTTCTTTTTCATTATTAACATAATGATCAATTAATCAAATCTGGAATATTCAGGTGTCTTTTTCCTTTTCTCATTGACCCCACATTGTGTAGGCATATTAAGGTGATGCTGAATTTCATTTGTTCAGATTTTATATATTTTATTGTTGAACCTCTATGTCAGCTAAGATTAGTATGGAGTTTTATTTCATGTTTCTATATTTTTCTATTTAGTGATGTGACATTTTATAAGAAATAAAGCTTTATTATCCATCAATTATTAAGAACTATTTAATAGCTTCAGATTTATCAGTAGTTGAAAGATTTTATACAATACACCTGGAAGCTGTATGAATTTGTTTCCACTACATTAGCAGTTCTCAAGTTTTGCCTTGGCATAACTTACAAAGCTTAGTAACCAGTTTCTTTTTCAGAAAGTCTGAGGTAGCATTGTTAGAATTTGCATTTTTGAAAGTTGATGCCGCTGATCTTGGGATCCCACTTTGAGAACTACTGCACTGGTTTATGTTGAAATAGCATAAAACTAAAAAATATCAATACCTCACAAAAACAAAGCTTTCTTTCTTCCCCACACTTCATGTTGGCTATGGGGCCTTGAATATTCTCTGGGTCACTTCTACGTGGCTTCAACATCCAGAATGACAAATTTCATAGCACAGGAAAAGAAAGCAAAGTTAGATTTTGGTTCTGAAAGCTTCTACTAAAAATGATGTATTTTACTTTTATTCTGATTTTTTGGACCCAAATAAATGACACTGCCAGGCGTATGTCATTTGGAGAGAAGATAAAGATTAATTGAAGATTATAACTTCAACTATCACAAAGATCATCTGAGAGGTTAATTTTTTAGCAACTTTTATTTACTGTGGTAATTGGTAGGTGTAAGATTTTCATGTCTACTGCTCCTAGAAGAATAATCCATTTAATCCTCTACATTGATTGTATTTGCACGAAATATAGCAAAATATCCACTCATTTATTGAATCAGTTAAAGTTTCATTGACTATGCAAAAGAATGAAAATATTACTTTAAGATGGACTGCTGTAGATTAAAAGATTATAAACATATCAAACAAGGCAATTTTTCTTTTCTCAATAAAATAACATTTCAGGGAATATAGTCTGAAGTTATGTGGTGACTCTATAACATTTTGTTGGACCAAACTTACTGAAGCATGTAATCCTGTTCATCCCGCTACCTGGTAGGAAGATCAGAAACTTGAACATTAGCTATGATATTGGTTCATGAAGACAACAGGCAGCAGGATGGAAGAAAAAATAATGGATAACACATGCCCACAACTGGAACCTACTGTACTGTGAGTAAAATGGGGGAATCCTATTTCTCTATGGCAGTAGGTATATAATTCATTTTGATATGTATGGATATATCACATAGTAAATGGAAAATAGATGCTTGAAATATTTGAGTTTTAATATAATTCTTTGTCTAATTTGGAAAATCATTGTGAACATTTCTTCATGAAAAACAATCACCCTCACATAAGGAATTTCAGTACAATTGAAAATATAACATACAGGATTCATTATATTCTAAAAATCTCCAAAGATCATTTAAGTGCCTCAGAGGTTCTTACATGCAGTCCAGCACTCAAAATATCATAGCTACTTAGGGGTTAAAGGTAAGGACACACAGTTGCTTTAAATTAAATTTCCATTTCATTTTTAATAAATCTGATATTTTGCAAGTCATCTGACTTTCTTTGTACTGTAATATCACTGCTATCACTTTTGATAGTACATCTTACCAGGGTAAAAAAGAATATTTTAATTTCAATTTTAATGTACAAGCTTTGACCCTATTTTAATTAATGAGAATTAAATATGTAAATAGCCATGACTAAAATACAGACTACCAACCATATCCTGGTGTTTCTGAACTCACTGTGATATACATGCATACCTGTATTTATGATACCATAGAATTGTGATGAACAACAGCATTATGATATAAGGAAAGGTAACAGAAGTGCTGCCTTTTTTCTTTAGCAACTGTACTCCAATTTCAAATAAAAAAGGTCTTACTTCAACTAAGTTATTAATGTTGTAATAATCTGTCATTAGAATCAATAGCTGCTTTATTATTCATAGTGCATATAATGCTAAAATGGACCCTCTTTGAAATAAATTTAGTGCCTTGTCACAATACAGTATGATTTTACAATATTGCTAATGTGCACAAAGCATTCGCATATAGAATATTGGCATGTCAGAGATTTATAACAAATGTGAGGAGAAGATGAATCTAGGTTAAGCTTTCATGTCACTTGACTGAGGTCAAAAAAATCAATACTATTCATAATGTATCTCTCACCTACATTCTAAATGTAAGCCCTTCTGAGCTCAGAGAGACATTTTATTTATTCTGCAGCCTTAGTGGTAGAAATATTCTAGAATTGGAGTTAGAAGAAAGATACTTGAAAATTAATTGGCAGAAAAGTTAATTAATCTTGGTTTTGGAATATGCAATGGCTCAGGACCAAGTAGCTGAATATGTTTTTCCTATGGTGATTTTCACCTCTTTCAGTAGATGTGTTACAGTTTGTGAAATATAAGAAATGCTGTGATGTACATAATAATCACTAACCAACTTTGGCTTTATAGATACTTTTAACATTATAAAGTAGCCAGTAACTGAATTTTGATTTATTTTAGTAATTTACTCTTTCCTATGTATTTCACTGCAAGTTTTTCGTTCACTGGTCACAGTTTTCCATCTTTTCCATTTATAATGGTTAGTGTAGACCAAAGGTTGGCACCCCATCCCCCTCATCAGGAGTGGCTTGGGAATGAACATGTTACCCTGTGATGTGAGGATATCGAAGAGGAAGTCTGTCGGGGATACTGGAAAAGGATTTTTTGTATTAAAAAAAGACCCAGAAGAAATGATGACACATTTTGCATTTTATCCAGTGACTCAGAAAACTCTAGAATCTAGAGTCATGAGCCATCTTGCAGCCCTGATAGGAGTCAGCACATCAACTTGAAAAAAAACGTAAAGTTAAAAAATGAAAGTACCTGATTCCTTCATAAAATTGTGTTCAGGTAATCCTGGAGATGACATTATCTTTGCATTACTGTTATTTAAGATAAATATACTTATTTTAAGCTACTTACAGGTGCAGCTCTCTGCTTCACTCAAAAAATATTCTGATGCTGTGAGTCACCACTAGAATTAGTGGGATATTAATTGTTTTCCTTATTTTCATATTGTTCTTTCATGTAAAAAGACTATAGTCTACAACTGCCTGATCCATTAGCATTAAAATGTACTAATGCATCTAACCACAAATAACTCACTAATATTGGCACAGATAAATGATAAATCCTAATACATGAATTAGTTAACTGTTTCTAGTACGACTAATTTTATCTCTAAACGATTTTCAAGTGTTAAGATAATTTTAAACAATTTTATCAATCAGTTTGTCCTGAGCAATAGTCTTTTTTAGGTACTTTCAACAAACATTCACTCAGGGCATTGTGAGAGAAGTGGCCAGATCAGTGTTAGATTATGCTCAGAATACTCTGGAAACATGAAAAACAGGTATTGTGTAATCTATTGTGGAAGGATAGGAAGAGAAAATATCAGGAGAGAGTTTCTGGAAGAAGTGATAACTGAGCTGAATCTTCAATGATGATTATGAGAAGACAGATGAAAGTATGGAATTTGAGAATATAAGAAAAGAAAGGCAAACAGAGCAGTAAAAATGACAAGTTATGTCAGAATTGTGAGTCCAAGAAGTGGGGCCCAGTAGATGAAGCTGAATGTAACAGCACATACAGCAGTTACAAACAGGGACTCTGCGGGGTTCTCAGTGTCACTCATTGACTCAATGATGTATCTATATCACATTAGTGACCCGGCAGCACTGTTTTCACTTTGCAAACATTCTAGAGGATAAGACAACGAAACCAAAACAGACTGTAAAGAACTGAAAGTGATGAATAAAAGAAAAGGCTGATATAGAAATTAATGGCAAATTCTTATTTTAGTTAGTGTTGTGAGTGTGAATCTCTCTGGTAAGGAGACAAGATGAATTTAAAAGTCGACAGGGACTCAGGTATGTAAGACATTAAGAAAAAAACTCTGCCAGCCGCCCCAGGAAATACATCCAGTCACAAACCCCTTCTCTCACCTCAAACATAAAATCACTTTCTTAGCCTTTATATAGTATTTTTCTCGATTTTTAAATAATTATATCACCCAAGTGTACACCTCTACACACTATAGTTTTTAAAATTTATGTAACTTTTAAGGTTTTTAAATGTACAGTTTTATCCTCAATCTATGGGATTTTCATTTTGTTTTCTTTTTGTTTTTACAATTTATCTAGCCAAGAATGTTGGCCATTTAATCTATAAAGTCACACACAGTTATGGTTTATAGCTAGATTTCCACCCAAAGCCTTGTGTGCTCAAAAGTGGGGATTTGGGGAGGCAATTGGATCATGGGGGTGTAATACTCAGTGGATTAGTCCACTGATGAGTTTATAGCTAACTGTTATGTTGGGAGGTGACACCTGGTTGTAGGAGGTGGGTCACTGGGCTTGTGGCCTGGAAGACTCTATCTCCCCTTTCTCCCTTAATCCCCCCACCTCCTTCTTGCCACCATGACATGAGCTTTCTCCTCTGCCAGGCACCTGTGGAGCCAGTTGACTATGGACTGAAACATCTACAAACTGAACTAAAATAAATCTTTCCTCTTTTAAGTTGTGGGTGTTGGGTATTGTGTACCAGCAATCAGAAAGTAACTAAAACACCCACCAAGAGAGAAAAAGAAACCACCTTTCTCTTTTGAGACATGCTACTTATGTGTTCTTATGGCTTCTTAGAAAGTCTTCAGTGATATCCTTCAAGGGCACAATGCTAGTTTCCACAAAGAAAGACCTCTTCTCCACATACTTCCTTATTAAGGGTGGATTGACTCATCTGACTGCTGAACTGGGAGAGACAAATTCAATGTGGTGAGGTCAGCCTCTCCTTTGCCTCTTGAAAGAAAGTTGTCAGAGCAGGTCCAAGTTCGTGCTTCTTCTAGCAATGGGCTGCAGGTAAGCAGTAGGGTGTGAAGGTACCTGTCCTATACAGTTCTTCTGACTATGTGGGTTAGATCTCACTTTGAGGGACAGAGCTAATAAGCCCATGTGGCTAAGTTAAGCCATGTCCTCCAGTTGAACCTCTCTCCATGACATAAGTGATGTTTTGGCTCCACATGGTGCCTCATTGCTTCATTTCTCAAATCATTCAAAGCCCTACAGTAGAAGAGTGGTGCTCTGAGAGTTTCAAAGTATGTATATATTCATTTCAAGATTTACTTCATAAGCATGTGGTAATCATTATGAATTGAATCATTTAAATGATAAACACATTGTTAACAAGTCTAATTGGAAGACAGATTTTGAAATTCGAGTCACTCAATACTTAAAATATATTGGGATAGTATATTATTTTTAGAGTCATCTTTTGGTGAAATTAGTTACATTACATTTAGCATGTTTTATATTCTGTTTCCTTATATGAGATTTACTTGTTGAAATTTCATGAGAAAATTTCATGAATCATCAGAGATTTCATGAATACAAACTCAGATATTCAGAATGAACTTTTTAAATGACAACACTGAGTTCAGAATTCATATGTGTGATTTTAGAAGAAAACAAAATCTTCTATAGAATGAAGGAAATTTGAAATGTAGAACATTGTGTGGATAAGAAACACCATTTAGATAAGATATCTGCACTACCTTACACTTCTCAATGATGAAGTAACGCCACTGGGAAGTACACAGAAATATAATGTTGTTTGTATTGTCTTACCAATGTTACTGTCACGCTATGAAATTTTACTCAAAAATTTTATGTGTATTAAATACACTAAACCTTAGCCAGTAATATCTCTATAAACTCATGAAATGAATTGAGATATATTTAGCTTCATAGAACACGCTTTATTTCCTGTGATTTTCCTGAAGTTTTAAGATATCTCCTTTAGAGTTTTATTCCCAGTTGCTGATTTGTTTTATTTAATTACATGAGTACAAAAAAAAGTTTTAAACTAAATACTTCTATAATCTATCATTTCATTACTTACATATATCTATGGTAAAGATTGGCATTCATAAATTTATAGGTAAAAGGAAATTATTTTACATTTAATTTCAGTTATTGAAAAATCTGTTTCATAGTTACAACATAATCCCCTTGCTAGTAATTATTCTTCACAAAGTTCAAGTCTAATTCTGTACATCATTACTTCTGCCAAAAGTTCTGTGGTAAATCTGTGTTCTTTTGACCCATATATCTAATCCTTAAGAAACACTTATCAGCTTTATAGGTTAAAATACCTCATCCTTAGTCATAGATCTGCTTCTCTGTTGGTTTTAAAAATTATTTGTACTGAGATGCCCACCCCCAAAACATCAGTAAGTGCATGCAGATCCCAGCGAGAAGCCCATGTGGATCAGACTGGCACAGTTGCAGGCAGGTCCCAGCCAGGGCTCTGACTCAACCCCAGCAGCATGGAACCACAGGGCCAGCCAAAAGCCTGCCTGGAAAAGAGCTGTTTAGGCAGAAAAGCAACAGCCAGAGACTCATCAAGATACCATTGGTAAGTGTGTGCAGATCCCAGCCAATAGCCTGCTCAGACACCAGCAACTGGGGTGCACAACCCACAGCCAAAGGGCCTCCCAGACAACAGCTTCATAAGGGGTCAGGCTCCAGGCAGAGGTATGCCCAGATTTCATCTCAAGTGTACATAGACCCCAGTGAGAACTCCACCCAGACAACAGGGCAGTGCGGGGATCCAGAAGGCTACTATTTTGAACCCAGGTATTGGCTCAGGGGTGAGCAGCAGAGAAAAAGCCCCTTGGTGGCTTGCAGAGAATTGAAGACCACTAGGTGGGCAAAACGTCACCTTAACAGAGGCACATCTGGCTGAATCCCTTGAAATGAGAAGACACATAAACAAGTCTTAAAACCAGATGCCCAGATCACCTAAGGCAACTGCAAATGTCAACGAGATGGAAAAATCTATACTCAACCACCTGGACTCCCTGAACTGGCAATGAAAGAGGATCTGGAAAAAATGAAATCAGAAATAGGTTCTCAGATAACAGAGATTATCTCTATAGTGCAAGACATGAATAATAAATCTAGAGCAGAAACAGATAAAAAGAGGAGTTCAGGAACATGATGGAATCCCAACATAGGAAACAAATGGAATCCATAAAGCAGATGTAGATATCCAGCAGATGAAAAACTCCATTGAAAGTTCAGCCAGGGGCCAGGGGTTTAGCTCAGTTGTTCTGCCACCTGGCTCGCAATTGCAAGGACTGGAGTTCGATCCCTGGAACCAAAAAAAAAAACAAAAACCTCAACAAAACAAACAAACAAGCAAAAAAAAAAAAAAAGAAAAGAAAAGAAACTTTAGCCAGAAGAATGAGCCAATGTGAAGACATAATTTCAGGTATAAAAGACAGGATTGCAATTAGTAACCAGTAAAAGAAAAATTTCTTAAAAATAGTAAAGGACCTCGAGAAATCAATCCACCAGCTGCTAAATGATATGAAAAATAAAATAAGACTGATCAAAGTCAATGAAGAAACAGGAGATAATCCAAACAACATTAAAAAAATCTGTTCACAAAAGTAATGGCAGAAAACTTCCCAAGCAGACAAGCAGGGGAAAAGAACTTGACATACAGATAAGTGAGGCATATAGGGCTCAAACTAGCTGTGATCCAAAAATATCTACACATTGGCATATAACAGTTAAGATTCCAAAAATCCAACAGAAAGATAAAATTCTACAAGCAGTTAGAGAAAATAAACAAATCACATAAAAAAAAAAAAAAGCCCAACAGAATCAGAGCAGACTTCTCAATGCAAACCCTCAAGGCAAGAAGAGGCTGGAGCGAAGTATTTCAAGCCCTAAAGGAAAACAAACTCCAATCCAGATGATCCTGCAAAGCTACCTATCAAAATAGATTGAGAAATAAAATACTTGCATGAAAAAAAACACCTGAGGAAATTCATGAATACCAAACCAGAACTCCAAAAAATTTTAGATAACATCCTAGGAACAGACAATAAGGATCACAACCCCAGGAAGCACAGCAGAATGAATCCATTGGGCATGACAAGAAAATTAAATGTAAAGAGGGAGAATCCAATAAAAAGAAAAAGTCATAACAATGATAAGTCAATACATATCAGTTATAACCATCAATGCTAATGGTCTCAATTCATCAATCAAAAGAAATAGACTGACAGAATGGGCCAAGAAGCAAGATCCAACAATATGCTGCATACAAGAAACACACTTAATTTAAAAAGAAACCCATAGACTGAAAGTTAAACGGTGGAAAACAATACTCCATGTGACAGGAACCTCAAAAAAGCAGGAGTAGCTATCCTTTTTGCACACCAAATGGAGTTCAAACCTGCACTGATTAAGAGAGACAAAGAAGGACACTACATCCCTGTACAGGGAAAAATCCAACAGGAAGAGATGAAAATCATAAATTTATATGCACCAAATACTAGTGCACCCAACTATATAAAACAAATACTAACAGACATGAAAAATCAAATATGCATTAATATAAAAGTAGTGGGGGACCTCCATACCCAATGGTCACAAATAGATCAACTAGATGGAAAATAAACAACAAAATACTAGAACTCAAACTCTTGAACAAATGAACTTAAAAGTTGTTTACAGAGTGTTCCACCCCACAAAATCAGAATACACATTCTTTTCAGCTTCACATAGGTCATTCTCCAAAAAAGACCACACACTTGCTCATAGAACATGTTTAGGTAAGTGCAAAGGAATTGAAGTTTTTCCCTGTATATTTTCAGAACAGAGTGTGATTAAATTGGAGATCAGTAGCAAAAGAAACCACAGAATTTCATAAACATATGGAAATTGAACAACATACTTCTGAATAGCCATTGGGTCATAGAGGAAATTAAAGTAGAAATCAGACAGTTTCTACAATTAAATGACAATGACAATAAAACATATTGGTATCTATGGGACAGAATGAAAGAAGTCTTATGAGGGAAACTCATACCAATGAATGCTCATATTAGGAAAACCTAGTGAGCTGAAATAAACAACCTGATGCTGAACCTCAAGCTTCTAGAAAAATATGAGCAGGACAAACCCAAAGCTCATACGAGGGAGGAAATTATAAAGATCAGAGCAGAAATCAATGCAATGGAGACTGAGAGAACAATACAAAAAAATCAATGAAGCAAAGACTTGGTTCTTCAAAAGAATAAACACAATTGACAAACCCTTAGCCAAAATTATTTTAAAAAAGAAAGAAAAGGCCTAAATCCATGCAATTAGGAATGAAAAGGGTGAAATTACAACAGACGCAGCAGAAATCCAGAGGATCATCAATACCTACTTTGAGAACCTATACACCAATAAGATGGAAAACACAGAAGAAATGGACAGATTCTAGATATGTTTGAATTGCCAAAGCTGAACCAAGAAGAACTAAAAGTTCTAAACAACCCAATATCAATCAATGAAATTAAAAACAATTAAAACTTACAAACTAAGAAAATCCTGGGCCCTGATGGTTTCATTGCTGAATTCTACAAAACATTAAGAGAAGAACTATTGCCACTATTGTTTAAACTCTTCAATGAAATTGAAAGGGAAGCAATACTCCCAAATTCATTCCTGGAAGCAAGCATCACCTTGATCCCCAAAGCAGAGAAAGACCCAACCAAAAATCAGAACTATAGCCAATCTCACTAACGAATATAGATGTGAAAATCCTTAGTAAGATACTGGCAAATAGAATGGAGAAGATCATCAAGGAGATCATACACCCTGACCAAATTGGATTCATCCCAGGGATGCAGGGATTGTTCAACATGCACAAATCAATAAATGTAATGCACTATATTAATAGAGCCAAGGATAAAAACCATATGATCAGCTCAGTAGAAGCAGAAAAAACATTTGACAAAATCCAACATGCATTTATGATAAAAACCGTACAAAAAATTGGAATAGACAGGCTCTATCTCAATCTGTTAAAAACCATCTATGAAAAACCAACAGCCAATATCATACTAAATGGTCAAAAACTGAAATCCTTCACACTAAAATCAGGAACAAGAAAGGGATGTCCACTATCACCACTTCTGTTCAATATAGTTCTGGAAACATTAGCCACAGCAATGAGACAAGAGAAAGAAATAAGAGGAATAAAGATAGGAAATGAAGAAGTTAAATTGTTATTATTTGCAGATGACTTGATACTCTATACAGAAGACCCCAAGAACTCCACCAAAAGTCTTCTAGGCTTAATAACCAAATTCAGTAAAGTAGCTGGATACAAGATCAACACAAAAAAATCAATAGCTTTCCTGTACATGTAAAACAGACTCACCAAAAGAGGAACTGGAGAAAAAACTCCCTTCCCAATAGCATCCCCAAAAAATGAAATACCAATGAATCAACCTAACAAAAGAAATCAAAGACCTCGAAAACTATAGCACTCTGAAAAAAGAGATAGAAAAGGATATCAGAAAATGGAAAGACATTCCTTGTTCCTGGGTAGGAAAAAAGAACATAATGAAAATAGCCATACTCCCAAAACTGTTATATAAATTCAATGCAATTCCAATTGAAATTCTAGCAGCATACTTAACAGACTTTGAAAAAAATAATCCAAATATTCATTTGGAACAAAAAGATACCTAGAATAGCAAAAGCAATTCTAGGCAACAAAGACAGGGTAGGGGGCATCACAATCCCTAACTTGAAAATATACTACAAAGCTCCTGTGAAAAAAATGGCATGGTACTGGCAAAGAAACAGACCCAAGGATCAATTTGCAGACACACTCAGCCACCTCATCTTTGACAAAGGAGCCAAATACCCTCACTGGAGGAAAAATAGCCTCTTCAATAAACGGTGCTGGAAATACTGGGTTTCAACTTGCCAAGATTAAAACTAGATCTATATCTTTCACCATGCACTAAACTAAAATTAAAATGCATTAAAGATTGAAATATTGAAACAGAAACACTAAATTTGCTGGAAGAGAAGTTAGGTGGAACTCTTGAAGAGATAGTTATAGGAAAAGATTTCATGTACAAAACCTCAGTTGCACATGAACTTACCATAAAGTATCAACATGTGGAATCTCTTCTTATTAAAAAGCTTCTGCACACAAGAGAAACCATCAACAGTATGAAGAGACAACCCACAATGTGGGAGAAAATTTTTACCAGCTGTTCCTCAGACAAAAGTCTACTATCTAGACTATCTAGAAAGATCTTGCAAAAATGAGACCTCCAACATTTAAAGACCCAATCCAAAAATGGGCATCTGAAATGAGCAGACATTTCTCAAAGAAGTAGAAATAGCAAATAAACATATGAAAAAATGTTCAACATCACTGGTTATTTGGAGATGCAAATGAAAACAACACTGAGATTCCACCTCATCCAGAAAGCATGGCTGCTATCATGAAATCAACCAATAATAAATGCTGGCAAAGCTGTGGGGAAAAAGGAACTCTTCACCGTTGGTGGGAGTGTAGACTGGTGCAACCACTGTAGAAATCAGTGTGGAGATACCTCAAAGAACTAGGACTAGAGGTCTCATTTGACCTAGCTATTCCCCTGCTGGGTATCTCCTCAAAAGAATTAAAAGAATCATACCACAGTGATATATGTGCACCCATTTTCATAGAGGCACAGTTTGTAATAGCTAAAACTTGGAAGCAGCCCAATTACCCATCAACTGGAGACTGGATAAAGAAAATGTGTGTTTTTAAAAAAAAATAAAATAGAGTACTACTCATCCATAAAGAATGAGAATTTAGACATTTATAGCTAAATGGATGCACATTGAGGCAATACTCAAGTGAAATAAATAGGACAGACGTGTAAATACTGAATAGTTTGTCTGGTGTGAGAAACTGAAAATGTAAATAAGGGTCAAAATGTATAATAGATAATGTGAAATAGGGAGAAAAGGGGCAAAGGGGAAAGGGAAGTGGGAGGGGTAGGGGAAAGGAATGAAGGGAATGGAATTAACATGAGAAAATGAAAAAATGGAAACAAAGTCTTTGTAAAT
>NW_004624774.1:16010243-16027773 GCF_000247695.1 Heterocephalus glaber | reverse complement strand
TTTAAATTTTTAAAAATTATTTTTATTGATATATAGTAATAATACATATTTAAGAGGTACAATATGATTTTTGATTCATATATACATTTGGTAATAATCAAATCAGGGTAATTACCATATTTATCTCCTTAAATTTTTATCACTTCTTTGTGGTGAGTATATTCAAAATCCTATCTTCTAAGCTATTATGAGACAGAAATGCATTATTGTTAATTATACTCCCCCTATGTTGCCACAGAACACCAGAATTTATTTCTCCTTACACTGCACCCACTGACCCACTTCTCTTTATGCACTCATCCCCTGCTCAGCCCCCTTGAGATCAGCATTTTCAGATTCCACGTATAAGTGAGGTCATGCAGTATTTGTCTTTCTGTGTCTACCTTGTTTCACTCAACATAACATCCTACAGGTCTGTGCATGTTCATGTATAAATATTTTATTTAGTAAGACCATGTTCTTAAAGGAGTTAAAAATGTGTCATGTCAAAATATGATAAATGGTATACTGATTGCTTCAAGCTAAAAATTGCTTAAGAATTTCAATCTTGAGAAAGGGTCATTTGGCCAGAGTTTTTCTTTCATGTAACAATCCAGAAAGCTTCCCTTGGGAGGGATATCTTTCACATGCCAAGGCTGGAAAATAGGCTTGACCTTATAGACTGGTAGCTGGGATGGCCATGAACCTGAAAAAATAAACTGAATCCTTCTACCAGCTTGTATAACCCTCCATAGCTCTGAGTAATATTCCTAGAATTTGCTGTCCTATTCCAGATAGCCAATTGTCCTGTTAACTCCTCACAAATTTATTTTTTGTGTGTAAAAAGTATAAAAGCATTTTATTTTGCTAATTTCTTTGGACTTCATTCTCTTTTGAAGGTCCCATATATGTGTAGAATTAATTAAACTTTTGTACTTTTCTCTTGTTAAACAGCCCTTGTGCAAAGTTAATTTCAACATCACCCAACGAATCCACATAAGAATAAGGGGAGCAGGCAGACAGTATCTCTCTTTCATACCTTTCTTTAATGAAAAAAAGGATGTTCTTTTTGTTGAAAACAAAGTCAACATCTCAATATCAGAGAGGTGAAAATATAAATAGCATATCTTAGTATAAGACAAAAAACCCTATGAACTTCTTATATATAGTTATTAGTAAATAGAGTGGGAAATAAGTAAATGACTTTTTGTGATTCAGTGAACACTCGAATGATTATTGTAATGAGCTTTATTCATTGCACTACTATTTTTAGATGACATGTCAATCTCTTAAGAGAAATATTATCACCATGTCAACCAGCTTTCAAACTATTCCTTGACCAGATAAAACAAATGGTTTGCATGGCAGCTATATTACCAAGTGTAATTGATATGGATTAATTGACTGTTGGATAACTTTTAGCCAACGAATTATACCAATTTTAACCTCAGTATAAAGAAGGAATTGATACAGTCCCATAAAATTTTATCTAGAAAACTATAAGGGTTAAGAGGAACATATACACATGTAAGGATAGACTTAAAGAGACATAATTGGGGCCGAGGATTTAGCTCAGTGGTTCTGTTGCCTGCCTCACAAGCTCAAGGACGATCCCTGGTACAAAAATAAATAAATAAATAAAATAGATAGTTATGATATTGTTATTATACATTTCTGATGACAATGTGAGCTTACATTTCAATCTTTTCTTCAAAAGTAAAAATGAACTTTGCAATTGACAAATCCTTTTATACTCAGGGATTCAAATGTGACTTTCAACAATTAGAAAATCAGTGAAGTTAAAAGAGATGCACAGTCGTCCAACTTGAATATCTACCTATAGCTGAATATGTATTCTATTCAAGTGCATTACATGTACCAAGATAGATACTGCTATGGACTATAACATGTCTTAATAAATTTTAAAGAATTCAAGTCATCTATAATTACAATGAAATTAAATTAAAAACAAATGACACAAAGATGCCTAGGAAATTTCTAAATATTTGAAAAATCAGTATACTGCTTAAAATTCTTCTAGACAGAATTATTAACTTGTTATTGTGTTTATTTGGAGATTAGCTGTGATTAAGGAGAACTGTTAAGATGTCAGGTTGACAAGGGGCAAAGTGCAGTGGTTAAGAGTAATTGTGCCAACTCAGTTGGTTTGTTATCTGCCAAGGGGATTAGTAAAGCACATTTCTGGGTGTGTCTGGATGGGTCATAGAGCTATGACCTTGGGGGTCAGTGTCTTTTCCCTCACCCTTCCTCTCTGGCACAGCTCCTGTACTTCGTTTCCAGGCTGCCATGAAGTGATCATCTTTGCTCCCATGTCTGCCATGATAGTTGTGCCTTGGAACCTCCCAGCCATAAATGAAATCTTCTGAAACTGTAAGCCAAATAAACTTCTCCTCCTTTAACTTGTGAGTATTGTGTATTATGTCCCAGTGATAAGGAAAGCTAATACAATCTCTTTTCTTCTTTTTAGGATTTTTAAAAATTAATTTTATTGGTACATAGGATTTTAACAAAACAAACTTTGATTTTGGCCTAATAAGGTTTTCACCGTCCACACAGGACAATATTTCCATTAACTCCCATTAACTAAAATAAATGGAGTTTGCTTTTGCATCAAAAGGTAGCACTTATTTTTTGTTTTAGTTTGTTTGAGTTATTTTGCTTTGGGGATACCAGGGATTTGAACCCAGGGCCTTATGTACATTAAGCATATGCTCTACCAGAGCTGCATGCCCAGCTCCTGTTTTATTTTGTTTTTAACTGACTTATAACTGTGCATATTTATTGGGTAGACTGTAGTGTTTTCTTATAAATATACATTGTATAATTATCAAATCATGGTATTTAGTATGTCCATCATCTTAACACTTGTCATTTCCCTGTGTTGAATCCATTCAGAATTCTTTCTAGTTATTTGGAAATAGATAATATATTGTTAACTATAGTCATTCTAATGTGTAATAGAACACCAGAGCTTATTCCTGTTATCTAACTGTAGTTTTGTACAGTTGACCACTCTCTCCCCATCTCTCTCTCCCTCTACCCTTCTCAGCCTTTGGTAAAAATTATTTGAGATATGCCTCTGTAGTTCCAAGAATGAGTGAAATCATGTAGTATTTGTCTTTCTGGCTTATTTCATTGAACATATTTCCTCTAGATTCATTCAAGTTGCTGCAAATGACAGGATTTCATCCTTTTTTGGCTTAATTTTATTCTATTGTATAAAGAGTCCATTCATCTGCTGATGGATACACATCATACCACAAAAGACCTTAAATAACCAAAGCAACCTGGAGTAAAAAAACAAGCAAGAGGCAATTTACAACCTGACTTCAATATATACTACAAAACTCTATTAATCAAAACAACATGATATTTGCATAAAAATAGACATATAAACCACTGGACAGAATACAGAACATATATCAGGCATGGTAGTGCATGTCTGTGATCTCAATGCTCTGAGAAGCTGCACAGAAGGATTTCTAATTTAAGTCCATCTGTGGTTGAGACAGAAGTAGTATCTCCTTATCAGAGATTGGTTAGAGAGGCTGCAGTTAATGGAGAGCCCTTTGGGACATGTGCATTTCCAATTACTATTCATCCTAACCCTAACAATCTGCAACAAAATGTTCAGGAACAAAATCATTTACAGTATAAGTTGCTTAAAGAATTAAAATCCGGTGTCATGAACAATGGAGGTTAAGGACCATTCATGACAGGCTTATTGGAGTCTTTACTAGGAGCTGTGTGCTTGCTTCCTTTAGATATTAAACATTTAGCTAAGTCCCGCCTCTCTGCAGGACAATACTTAACATTTAATGTTAACTTTCAAGAGTTAGCAGCTCAGCAAGCTCAACAGAATTGGGCAGCAGGACATCCAGAAATTACAGATGAAACGCTGATGGGAACAGGCCCATACTCAGATCTAATCACACAGCTAACACTTCCAGATCAGGCATATCAGCAAAAGGCTCTTACAATAAAAGGAGCCTGGGTAACTATTCCTGAGGACTGTATTCCCACTCAGTCTTTCTTACACATTCTACGTGGCCCGGTGACCCCTAGGCCCAGTTTTTAGCCAGGTTGCAGAAAGCTGTCTGACAACAGAGTCCACATGCCCAAACCACAGAAATCATGGTGTTGCAGCTGGCTTTTGAAAATGCTAATATGGACTGCAAACAAGCATGAGAGGCTGTCCAAGCAACTGAAAATCTTAGAACCTATTTGAGTAGGTACTGAAGATTTGGGTACTGAAGGCCATAAGCCCTCTATGTTTGCCCAAGCTACATTTGGTTTAATTCAATGAAATCAGGCTTCTTCAAAGATACAATGTTTTAATTGTGGCAAAACAGGGCATATCTGTAAATACTGCAGTTCCATGGGACTAGCCTATGATAGTTATTGGTCTTAAGGATTGCTTTTTATCATCCTTTTAAGCCCACAAGGACAACCTCATTTTGCATTCTCTGTTCCTGCCACTAACTTTGATAATCATTATCCTTCAGATAAGTTTGTACAGCTGTATTGTCATCATTTATTTATTTTACCTAGAAATACTCAGACAACTTCTCTTAAGAATGTTTCAACTTATTTTACTGATGGATCCTCTCAAGGTTTTGCTGCTTACTGGACTATGCAAAATCACCAGAAAGTTGCTACTGCTAGACTTTTGGCTCAAAGATAGAATTGGTTGTTGTGACTGCCATATTAGAATGTGCTTTGGCAGAAGCTATTAACATTTTATGCAATTCTGCATATGTAGTTAATATCACTAATTGTTTAGAGACCTAAATTACATTGGTCAAAAGTATAAGAGCGTGAGAAAAGGGAGAAGGTGTAAGTCTTGTGGTGGTCCCCAGAAATGGGAAAATGGAAGGGACCAGTTACTCTGCTGACATAAGGGTGGATATTTGCTTGTGTCATTGCAGGAAACAGACAGAAGTGTGGTTACCCTCTAGGAGCATACAATCATGGAGAAGTCCTCCCCATGATGCATCTGTGAAGGAACTTGACTTCACTCTCAACAGTGAAAGGTTGCCCTCAGGTGACAAGTAAAGAAAACTACTCAGGAGCCAGAAAGAGTTGTTTATGGTCAGTGCCTACCCGAGACCAAAATGCCTGGTATCTGTCAAGGGCCCTTTGAATAGACCCTCTGGAGGGCATCTCTGACTGCCGATCACAACTATACCCCTCTGTAGCAGGAAGTAGTGAGAGCGGTCTGAGCCCATTATCCCCTCTCTGCAGTTAAGGGGTACCTCTCCAGTTAAGTTACTCATAGTTTAAGTAGTCAGACAGGGCTAGACCTTTGAAAGAGTTAGTACGGATAAATTATTCCTGTGGGTGGAAGTATAGTTGTTCCTGACACTTACATACTTCACCTAGGGATAAACAGCAATGATTGATATTCAAACTACTGTTATTATGAAACAAAAAGGAGAGATATAGGAGACCAGATGGGAAGAATGAGACCTAATTGGCCTTCTTGGCAAGCACTGAGAAGAAAGAGGGCATGCAAGCATGCTAACATGATGCAAGGAAAAGTAAAATCACTTGAGATTAAGTTGTTTACCCAGAGAAGTACTATGGCAGGTGGGAGAAAGATGAATCCTGTGGAACTCTAATTGCTTGTGCCCATGTCTGAGTGAATAAAGGCAAGATTTGCCAGTCATTTGGGGCTCTATGTCAAAGAGACATGAGGCCCCTGGCCCCCCAGATTTTAACTTGTTTCTACGTCTCTTTATTTTTCATCTCTATCACCCCTTGGTCAGGTTTGAGCTTCTAGGCTGGTTCCTACAATAAATAATCACTCTAAAATTAGACATTTCTTCCATTTAAACTGTGGTTTTAGCAAAAGGGATCATATCAGATTAAAAAGCTTCTGCACAGCAAAAGATACAGCAAACAGAGTAAAGAGACAATCTATAGAATGGGGAAAAAATTGCTAGCTATTCTTTGGACTGAGGACCAATATCTAGAATATATAAAAACTAAAAAAACATAGACCCCCCAAATTTAAAGACTCAATCAAAACATGGGAAACTGAAATGAATAGATATTTGTCACAAAGATTATAATGGTCAATAAATACATGAAAAAATGTTCAACATCACTGGCCATTAAAGAGATCATTCAAGAAAGAATGGCTATCATCAAGAAGTCAAATAATAAATGCTGGATAGACTGTGGGGAAAAAGAAGCCTTCTCCAAAGTTGATGGAAATGTAAATTGGTGCAACCATTATAGAAATCACTATGGAGATTCCTCAAAAAACTAAAACCAGAAATTCCATTTGGCCAAGCTATTCTTCTATATATCTTCCGGAAAGAGTTACAGACATCATATTTCAGTGACAAATGCATAACTTTGTTGATAGCAGCACAATTCATAATAGCTAAATCTTTGAAGTGGCCTGTATATCCATGAACAGATGTGAATAAAGAACTGTGGTATTTATACACAATACAGTCCTACTCTGCCATAAAGAAGGATAAACCTGAGTCATTTGCAGGAAAGAGGATGTACCTTGAGACCATAATGTTAAATAAAATAAATCAGACACACAAGCTTAAATACCATATGCTTTCACTTATACGAGAAACCCAAATTAGAAATGAAGAGCAGAATAAAAGATAGATAATATGAAGTAGGATGATGGATTTTTTTTCAAATGTGAAGGAGATTAAGAGGTGGAAGGAGGTAGAGGAAAGGGGAGAGAAGGGGATGAAAGAGGAAATAAGATGTGTTATGTACATGCAACAACTCCCAACAGGGAATGTAATCATTATGTAATACAAACATGTAATATACAAAATAAAAACTGGGCCAGGGATTTAGCTCAGTGGTTTTGTCGCCTGCTGTGCAAGCGCAAGGACCAGAGTTCAATCCCCGGTACCAAAAAAAAAAGAGTAAACAAAATAAAAACTGAAAAAAACTGGTTTTAAAAAAGAAATTTATGGAGCACATGAATCTTGTAATAATAGTTTATTTACTTTGGAAGGGTTAATTGGAAATCAATTATTAATAATATAGAAATGCACAAAACTTAAAACAAGTTAGCATTTTAAAAGATTTGGGGTGACATGTTGATACAATATCACATTAGTAAATATAATTAATATAAACAGTACTAATAGCTTACTTTATTGTCATATCATCTATTCCAATATATAATATTAAAGTGACATATTTACTATCATATCCAAAAATTGACACATGAAAAATACCTACAACACCAAATCAATTTTATTTTCAAAATCATCAGACTGTCTTGATTCTAAACATAACCTAAAGAGAAGAAAAACAAAATATTTTAGAGTACAAATTAGAGAAGTGTGAAATCCTAGACATCAAGCGATATTCTAGAATAAACAATTAGATTTTATAACTAAAATTTTACATTCCAGAAAACAGTTAAAAATTCTGTAAGTTTGTTTTGCTATTCCTTGCTTGGGAATATCAAGGAAAATCCATGGGCTTTCTTATTTGTTAAAACAAAGCAGAGAATGAGCATTGGCTTCGGAATTACATGTTTTCCTACTTCAGTCCCAGCTAAAATAATCAAACCAGGCATATATACTTGCGAGCTCCATGAAATCCATTACCACACTTCTTTTAATCATTTCAGTGTAGTCTTAGTCTTTTCTATTTTAGTTCTAAGTCAAAGAGTGCTTTCAACTTCAAATGGTTTCCAAGATTATTCCTGAAATAAAAGAGCTTTTAAAACTATAAAGTGTTGAAAGTTTTGTAGTGAGGAATATACTTCCAAAGTTTTACAAATATAAACTATTTGGGAGTAATAGAAAGTCATGTAATTTACTAATTATTATAATAGTGCCCTTCTGATAGAATACAAGCATAATCTCTATAAAATTCATAGATTGACTTTTAAAATGTTTTCAGTTTTAAATAAATAATAAAGGCATAATTTACAAAATTTAAAAATAAATAGAGAATCAGTTCAACTCAACTTCCCAGTTATTCTGCATATTTGCCTAAAGGCAACTGTCTCTTCCATCCTACAGAGTTTTCAGAAGTGATCCATGTATATAAACCATACAGATACACACAAACACACACACATATACACACACACACATACACACAGAGACACACACACTTCTATTTAAACACAAACAGTAGCAAGATATAGATAGATATAGCAACAGTAGCAAGATTACATATATATAGTCTTTTGTATCTTACACTTTTTTATTTCAGAAAAAACTGACAATTACTCTAGAAGTAGAGATACCTTATTTTGCTAAAAAGTGCAAGGTATTACATTGTATGTTTGTCATGATTCATAATTAGTCCTCTATATTTGCTCATTTAGGTTATTTTTTTATCATTTCCTAGTACTATCTCTGTTGACATTAATATTTTCAAATATTTCCCAAATATATGAGTATATTGTAAGATAAACTCCTACAAGTGAAATTACTGGTTCAGTGGATATATTCATTAACATGTGGAATAAATAGCTCTATAGAATGCATCAAATTTTACTCTCAAATCAGTGTCAGAGAATGCTCATTTCCCCCAAGTTTTTGCTGGTACTGGTATATTTTCAAATATATTGACCTTGATTAATCTAAAACTTAAAAATTTTCTCTTAACTTGAATTACATTTTTATCTTTTTAATATAAAAAAGTGAGTACAGTTTGCAGAGCCCATTCATTTTAACTTTCACTTACATGAGCGTGTTATGAGAACTTCCTGCTTTTTAAGGATATTTCTTGGCTCTTCTTGGACATATATTACTTCATACATTTGATAGTTATAACCAGTTACAAAAATAGCCCTTTTTAGATTCTCATCTTAAATATTAAGAGAATCAAATTTTATATTGTACCTTTCCACCAAAAATTAGGTCACAAACTTCCAATTTTTGGGTCTCCAGAACATGACATAGTCTTAATCACAAAAGTCCCGTGATCCTTTGCAAAGTTGATTCTAATCAACTTTATATATTAGTGTGGGTACATTTAAAGCTTGTATTTCTGTGTGTTTATTGAAAGAATAAAAATCAAATATTGGTCTCTGCATATTTATCTGAAGGATGTCAGTTTATTATATCTATTGATGCTAAAAAACAAACAAAAACCCAAAAAAACTCCATGGAGAGACTTCACTTTCTGAAGTGTAGCAACACATCATCAATGAGGAGGTTTATTTTTAATTTCTTGCTATATTCACTATATTTTAACTGTATTGAAAATAATGCTAAAAGAATGGAATGATGGAATGATAATGGAATCCTTTTGTATTATATGATTTCAATATATCATATTTTAGTTTCTTTGCTATGTAGTATAATATTTGTAATTTGCTTTTGGTAAGTATACATCAGATCCTTTCTAACCCTGTTTTATTGAGAGTTTTATTTAGGATGCAGCTCTACTTTAGCCTATGCTTTCAACATCCATTCTTTTAATATAATTGTTCTCTCAGTTGATGGTATGGATTATGCTGATTATTTCCTGTTATTAAAAATAATTTACCCTCCTGCTTCATTCAGTACTTGAATTGTTGCATAGTATTTTTCTCTTTAAAACTGTTGCATTAAATTTATTAATATTTTATTTTGAACTTTTCATCAAGTGTCATAAGATTGGCTGTGATTTTCTGTTTTGCCCTATTTATTGGACTTGATGGCAATATTATGCTAATTTCATTTTTTAAAATGGATGCTGTCTTTCATTTTATGATCCGAGAAATTTTATATTTCTTTGAAATTGTATAATTTTAATTTTTTGTCATGTTTACTTTTAAAATTTCTGCACTTTATGCTTTTTAAATTATCTTTTGATAAATTTCTACATTTCTGTTTGGCAATGGTTCACATTAGATCACTATTTCATGGGAATAGTTTTGGTGATGTACATTTTCCTGAATGTAGTTCATGATTACTGCATTTATTTTTTTTTTAAGCCATTTAAATTTGTTATTTTTTTAAGCATCATTTTAGGTTCTAACACTATCTATGTTCATAATTTCTAGACATGCGGAAACTTTGGTTTTGGTTTAAAATTTCTTTTTGATGTAGTTACTGTTTCTCTTCCCATTTTAAATGGCTTCTATCATTTGAACTTTCTCATTTCATTTTCTTATTGTGGAAAAAAATATTTGGAGGGGTGCCTGTGAGACCAGCACTGCCTGGTATTCACACTGCCTTACAATCCTCTCTGCAATCTGAGTAGGACCTGTGAAGTGCATTTAACAACTGCAACAAGGGCTGTGGAATATTATGATACTAAAAAATATAAAACCTATTTTGCATAGGCTCACACCTTTGGTGGCTTTGATAAAGTAGCTAACAATGCTAGGGAGACCTATGAGTAAAGGACTGAGGACAGGCAATAACCAGCTCAATGCATGACCAGCTACATTCTGTCAACAACCACGTGCGCTAGAAAATGGCCGTGTCCCCAGGTTGAGCTTCAGATGGCACTGCAGGCTTGCAGGGGCCCAGTTGATTTTGTGAAGTAATTAATCTGTGTACTCTAAACTAGTAAGTGTGAGAACATTGTTGCATAGCAATAAATAACAAATGACTGACTTATAGTTTTATTTCACTATGATGAACAGATGCTGCTCACATTTTCTACCTATGGGAATGTACTGGTGCTTTCTTTGTGCCTTGATAAATGCAAAAAGCAAGATGGTTATTTTAAAATATTCTGTGAAACTTTGCAGAGAATGCTTTTAAGATATAGAATTCAATGTATACCAGTTAGACCTAAAGACTTTATTATTAAATTTTCTATTAGTAATACACAGGTTGTTAGTGTAGTGCATTGGATTACAGGTGATACAATCTGCTGCTCATTATGAATTTTCATAAACTATTAGTTGGCAATCATTTATACTTTTAGAATTTTACCTTGTGTTACTTTTATTGTTATAAAGTTTGCTTTTTCTAGTTTAACATTATTTGCTCTAATTTTTAAAATTTGTCGTCTATTTTGAATGTGATTCTTGCCTATTTTAAATATGCCTTTACATGTATTTTATGTTAATTACTTTCTTTGTGAGGAGTCACTTGTTTCACGTGTATGGTATCTGTATGTGTATATATGTATGTATGTGTGGAGATACAGAAAAACTACTATATATATATATAGTAGTTTTTCAATCAAGATTTATTTTAATAGAGTTATCTGCTTTAAATAACTTCTTCCATGTATGGTAAACTTATGTTTTCCTTTTGACTCTCAGAAATAAACAGCATGTCTTTCCTAACTCTTTATGTTTCTTAAAGTAATTCAAATTTTCAAAGTCAAAGTATTGCCTCTTGGTCTTCAGAAACTTTTCTTTTACAACTCCTGAAAGACCTCAAAGTAGCTTTGATTTCTTACTATATATTAGTATATTATACTTAGTGTTAGATTTATTCTTTACTCTTTTCATGGATTCAACAAATACTTTTGAACCTCCACACTGTGCTTAGAATTGTGCTAGCACCCAGGATGACATGATAAGAAGTATACTTACCCACCTTGAAGACCAGTTATCAAGTATGTTTTATTAGTAAATATATTTCCACTGCAAATATCCTATTTTGAAAAATCAGTCAAATTAAAGGGAATAAAATGTTTTAACAATGACAGTTTTTTTCAGAACTACTTATACCACTGCTTTCACTGCATTTCATAATAGAGAAAATGGAGAGGAAACATTGGCGAATAACTATTAAATTCTTGAAAATAAAATTTGTTTCATGATTTTTGAAAAAAGCAATAGATATTCCTTTTTTATTACACTGATGATATTCTAAATTTCTCATATAAGCTTAGAGAAGTTCTGTGATTGGGTTTTAACCACTGGATTCAAATTACAGCAGTAGTCAACATTCCAAGAGCTGTCTGAATGGGTGGAAGATGAGAGAGATAGGGAGTGCATGAAAGATGATCTCTGGAAAGGGGACATTATCATGGGTGCAGCCTTCCTTCCTTTTGTTCTTCTTAGGAGGTAGAGGGAGAGTGGTGGTGAATGTAATAGATTACTTCCTTCAAACACTGGACGTGTATCTAGATTTCATCTAAAGAGCTTCAGTGTATATCTATCATCTCTGTGCAATTTTGAAGCTTCCCAACAAAGCTTTGGACAAATTACAAAGCACATTGCTATAGGGTTGTCTTAAGTTGATTAACAGGACTAGATAAATTTTGACATTCATTCACGTTACTGCCCGAAGACTTTGAATAGCATTGCAAAGAAACAGCTTGTAAATATAGCAAGACATTTCTAAAAATTAACTGTGTGTGCCAAGTCCTATCAGTAATTGAATGGAGAAGAAAATAAGAGACTCAAAAATAGTGGTACAATATACACCAGTGAAATTCTATCCTATCTTAAGGAGAGAATTCCAGTTCCGTGATCTCCACAGAGGAATGCAGATCAGAGTTGGTGATGAGAGAGGATGAGTGTTGCATAAAAAAAGTAAGCTAATACATCTCCTATTGACATTAATTTTGACTATAGCTAAAACTACTTGAGAAGCACTCACAGTTGAAGACAAAATGGCTCTTGTTGACAATGCTATTACAATGAAATCACACTTTATTTTTTATTCATAGGAATAAACATTAAGATTGATAATTCAAATTCTATAGAAAAAAGCTCAACTTTTTCCATTAGAGTCCTCACCATATATTTTAATTTTAGAATCTAGTTGGGACCTCTTACAGGCCACCTTAAATGCCTTTGGATATATCATTTTTTCACTGGTCAATGCTGCATAAAGAACAATCTCAAAATCTCACTGGCTTAAAACAACAAATGTCAATGTTTTATTCAAGCTACTGAACATGTTTCCCTTTGAGAAACAAACAACTTTTGAGTCTGACACACAAAACATAAGTAATGTCTATGTAGAAATGATTATACAGCATATGTAATGTGCTTAGGAACTCAGATGTTCAAATACAATAAAATACTAATTGAGTCTAGTTTCAGCCAGCAGCTATGAAATACAATCAGCTTATTCTCTCTCAAATAAAATTTGTGATAACAACTTCAAATAACATGGCTCAAATCAACAAAGAAAGTTTTAGTTTCTCTAAAAGCCTAGCAAACTAATTTGGAAAAACTATCAGAGGAGGTAAATACAAGACAAGTACCAACATCTTGGAAAAGAGCAATAATTCACCAAGTTATCATTGAAAATGATTATTAAACCTATTTAAAGTAAATAATTTCATATACTGCTTTACAAAAATACAACATCATTACATATCTTCTTGGGGAGTTCTTTTATTCCACTAAAAGAAAATGTTTTCTAAAAAGCCTAACATGGAAGTAATTAAGGATGAACACACAGAAACAAAATGCATATTCCCTTCCTGAGCTGTGTGCTGCAGCTACGGTTGTCTGCTGATACAAATCTCTTCCCCTGGAATTCTTAGAGTCCTTGAAGAGAAGAGAAGAACATTTTAAAATCAGCAGTTTTATATTTCTATCTACAAATGGCAATTCACTATATTGACTGCTGTTTAGATCTGCAAACCATATGTAATTTGCATTACTTTGTGAGTATGAACAACCATAATATAAATGAAGTAAAAAATTAAATCAACTGGTCAACAATTTCACCACTATTAAAAATCCTTCCTTCCAATCTTTACCTTATCCTTGCATTTCCTCTGTCTTGCTTTCTCTAATAATGGAGGAAAAAGTCTGAAGAAGGTGAGCAACACCTTAGTCTGCCTTTATCTTGGTAATGAGTTCCTATATCCCCAGGGGAGGGCTAAAGCCAGGTAGTATCAAACTCTATATGTGGTATTATATATATGCCTATGATAAAATATAATTTATTGATTTGTCTCAATAAGAAAGCAACAACAATAACCACCAACAAAATATATATATTATATTAAAGGCTATTAAAATTTATGAAGTATTTACTTTTGAAATTTTCTATTTAATATTTTTCGACCATGTTTGACCATGGGTAAGTGAAATCTCAGAAATGAAACCACAGACAATGTGGGCATATTGTTTATGTGTATCAGTGAATATATGTGTACAAGTAATGGTTCTGACAGGCTGATATCAGAAGCTCTTGGGCAAAAGTTCTTCACCCTTATTAAAGGTTTAGACAGTATTACATCTGTAAAACATTTTGTTTAAATCTCTTCCTTTAGAGACTCGTATTCATTCTATTTTATGAAAGACCAGTACTTCCTGTCTGTAATTTAGTAAAAGTTTAGATTTATTTTCATTGTGATCTCATAATTTCTACCTTCAGTTTAAAGGTTCAAAGTTAGATGACTTACTTAAAAGGTTTTTAAGATTTAATTATTCTTCAAATCTTTATCCATAGCAGGGTATTACAGCTATAGGAACAGCTTTGGAAAAGCTGCATGGCCAAAAATACATATAAAATGTTGAAGAAACTTTAGTAAATATGTTCTTCAATGTTTAAGATTTTTGTAGTCGTCAAGTTTAAATATTGGTATCATTGCAGAATTGTCGCTCTACTTTGCTTCATTATAGACACATTAAAACCAAATTAAAAATCATCTATTAATGCAAAAATTAAAGGCCAAATTAACATGAGAAAATTTATAACTAGTTTATAAAATGATAGGTACAACAAAGAATCCTGGACCATATAGTAAGTGAAACTTCCCCAGCTATTTGATGTTATCTAGGTGGTCAGATTGATGATAATTTTTAGATTATATATACAAACATAATAATAATACTTAAGAAAAGCTTAAGTCACTTCATAAAAACTAGTCATAGTCTAATTATCTAGCATAATGACAGGGAAGCAATGAGGTACCATATGGAGCCAAAATATCACCTATGTCATGGAGAGAGGTTCAACTGGAGGACATGGCTTAACTTAGCCACATGGGCTCATTAGCTCTGCCCCTCAGAGTGAGATCTAACCCACATAGTCAGAAGAACTGTATAGGACAGGCACCTTCACACCCTACTGCTTACCTGCAGCCCATTGCCAGAACAAGCACGAACTTGGACTTGCTCTGACAACTTTCTTTCAAGAAGCAAAAGGGAGGCTGACCCTACCATGTTGAATTTGTCTCTCCCAGTTCAGCAGTCAGATGAGTCAATCCACCCTTAATAAGGAAGTATGTGGAGAAGAGGTCTTTCTTTGTGGAAACTAGGAGTGTGCCCTTGAAGGATATCACTGAAAACTTTCTAAGAAGCCATAAGAACACATAAGTAGCATGTCTCAAAAGAGAAAGGTGGTTTCTTTTTCTCTCTTGGTGGGTGTTTTAGTTACTTTCTGATTGCTGGTACACAATACCCAACACCCACAGCTTAAAAGAGGAAAGGTTTATTCTAGTTCAGTTTGTAGATGTTTCAGTCCACAGTCAGCCGGCATGCCTGTTCATTGATATGCTTTCCTACTTTTTCCCATATCTCTCCACCTGACCTTTTCTCCTGTGTTTTCTTTGTTCTCAATTGTACTTTTCTCTCCTCTCCACCTTTTCAATTGTTTCACTTTAATTTTTTTCTAATATTTACATCAATCATAGACTGTCTCCCCATATCCATTTATCACCACCAATTTGTTACACAGTTTTCCATGCTATCCATTTCTAAATATATAACAACATGCCCTTAGCATCAATATGACCCTTTGCCCCACTCCCATTTCCTCCTTCCCATATCACAAAGCAAAGGACTTAAAAAATTTTTACCTCCTTTTTTTCCCTATGTCTCTTCTCTTCCCCTCTCCGGCATTACCCAATCTCCCAACTTCCTGGGCTCTAGATAACTAATTCTATAAAATTACTGTTGAATAATATTTTCACCAGTAGAGGAGACACAGTCATCACATTTGGTGCACATTAACAGTGAGTGAAGGCTTGGGTTGACTTAATGCTCATACTAAATCAGTGCATTTCTTCTCTAGGCTAAAAGGAGGCCCCAAACAAGGTCTTATGGCATGTTATTTCTCAACCATGCCTGATAGATTCCACTGAAACAGATTAGCCTGCTACTGCTGAAGTTGAATTGATCACACAGGAATAATCCTGACTCAATAGACAAGTGCCAGTGAACTTGTCTGACAGATCCTCCATCATAAGCAGAGAGAATGACAGCAAGAGTTCCTAACCGAAGAACTCAGACTCAGTGAGACTCTGGATGAATAACTGAAACCTGGAAATAAGAGGTCCTGGGTCTGAGTTAAATTCAGTATTGTAGTAGAGGGATCAGAGATATTTTTGGAGTGCTAGTACACAGACTATTTGACAAAGAAGCTATTTGAGAATCATATACACAATGTCTCAGTGGAATATCTAATCTATGTTCTCACTGGACACCTTATTGGTTCAAGTTTTTCTATATTTCTCAACTTGTTAAGTAAGTTGAGGTTATGCTCTTTTATGATTTCATGTGTTTATTTTTTGTCCATTGGCTCTGATTTAACAGGTGTCTAGTTTCTCCCCTATGCCTCAGCTCTTTATCTAGTTTCTTCTTAAACTCCCTAGACAATACTATTAACATTCTTATTTTAAAATAACTTTATTATCAAACACACACACATACAAAAATTAAAACCATTCAAAGAAGAACAATGGAAGGGAAAAAAACTACAATAATATTCAAATACAGTAGAACTCAAACAAAACAAAACTGAAAAGCACTTAAACATTTTTCCATATAACTTAAAAAAGCATCTCAAGCACAAACAAGACACCAGAAGATGTGATTTCTATCAGAAAGATCCGCAAAACCAACATTGAACAAATAATGGTCTGGAAAAAAACTCCAGTTAGCTAGCGGACTCCACATGAGCCCAGCTTCTCTCTAATTTAAATTTCGATACAGTTATATGACATGCTATGGAAACATAATCCAAGAAATATGTTATTAGGCCAATTCATCTGTGTGTATCCTTATTTACTCTTTCAGTTTCTCACACTAGAGAAACTATTCGGTATTTACACATATGTGTCCTATTTATTTTACTTAAGAAGATGGCCTCGATATGCATCCATTTAGCTATAAGTGTCTCTAGTTTCTCATTCTTTATGGCTGAGTAGTACTCCATTTTAGTAAAAAAAAAAACATATCTTCTTTATCTAGCTTCCAGTTAATGGGCACTTGAGCTGTTTCCAAGCTTTTGCTATTATAGACTGTGCCGCTATAAATATGGGTGTACATATATTGCTGTGGTATGATTCTTTTAATTCTTTTGGGAAGATATCCACCAGGGGGATAGCTGGGTCGAATGGTACCTCTAAGCCTAGTTCTTTGAGGTATTTCATACTGAATTCCACAGTGGTTACACCAGTCTGCACTCCCACCAACAATGGAGAAGGGTTCCTTTCTCCCCACACCCCCACCAGCATTTATTATTGGATGATTTCTTAATAGTAGCCATTCTATATGGGGTGAAGTAGAATCTCAGTGTTGTTTTCATCTGCATCTCTCAAATAACCAGTGATGTTGAAGATTTTTTCATATATTTATTTGCTGCTTTTACTTCTTTGTCTGAAAAATGTTCATTTCAGATGCCCATTTTTGAATTGGGTCTTTGAATTTGGG
>NW_004624774.1:15922512-15985759 GCF_000247695.1 Heterocephalus glaber | reverse complement strand
TACTGCTTCAGAATCAGTATCAGCCTGATTTTAATTTTTATTTTTTGATTTTATATTTTTATTAGTATGTTTGTGATATATAATGAATGAATGAATTGCAGATAGTTGGTACATTTACATGACATCTTAATTCTTCTTATAATCCACTCCCCTGCCTTCCTTCTCTTGGGCCCCTTACCATTTGCAAAAGATCTATCTCCCTGTTTCTTATATTCTATCACAACTTAAATTTCTCCTATAATTTCTAAAGTTTCTCATATAAGAGAGAAACTATATTATATTTAAACTTTTATATCTGATTTATTTCACTTAACATTATGATCTCAAGGTGCGGTAACTTTGCAACAAGTGATTCAAATTTATCCTTCTTTGTGTATAAATACCACATTTTCTTTATCTGTCCGTTAGTTGATGGACATATAGGCCACTTCCAAGATTTAGCTAAGGGAAGTAACTGAGTCAAATGGAATCACCATACTTGTTTATTTCGTGTTTATACTAGTTTACATTCACACCAACAAAATAGAAAGGTTCTCTCTTCCTAGAAACCTTACCAAAATTGGGTATTATTTTATTTATTAATTATAGCCATTCATTCTGGGGTAAGATGAAATCTCAGTGTTGCAATCTCTAATGACCAGTGATATAGAACATTTTTTCACATACTTATTGGCCATTTGTATTTCCTCATCTGAAAAGTGTCTACACATTTTACTTGCTCATGTTTTGAGGTGTTTTATTGAGGTCTAATTTGTCTAGTTCTTTATATATTCTTGGTATAATCCTCTGTCTAAGAATTTTTTTCCTTTCCATACGTTGCCTCTTAACCCTGATGGTTGCTACCTTTGCTATGCAGAAGTTTTTAAATTTGATATGATCCCACTTGTTGAGTCTAGGTATTACTTCTATTGGGTTTCTGTTCAGAAAATCCTTACCTGTGCCTATGACTTAAAGAGTTTTAACATGTAAATCTCTGACCCATTTTGATTTTAGTTTAGTATATGGTG
Organism: Heterocephalus glaber; assembly: GCF_000247695.1. The sequence continues at coordinate 15,984,752 of NW_004624774.1, read as the reverse complement.
AGATATATGGATTGAGAGTCAATCTTCTGCAAGTGGATAGCCAATTTTCCCAGTAGCATTTATTAAAAAGGTTATCTTTCTTCCAGAAAATGTTTTTGGCCTTTGCATCAAAGAGTAAACAGATGCATGTTTCTGCATCCTCTATTCTGTTCTATTCATCCTCATGTCTGTTCTTGTGCTAATACCAGGGCAACATTTTTATCACAAATAAAAATTATTCCATGCCATATACCCTAGTATAGTTTATTCTTTATTTATAAAGAGGTATTGAGATTATATCAATTTTTACTATCATAATCAACATTGTAATAATCTAGTTTTTGAAAGAACACTTATAATATTACTCACAAATCCATAGTGGACTGTGGAAGTAAAAGTCAAATGCGAAAACACTTACTAATGAAAAAATCACTTATGGAAGTAGTCCTTTCTCAAATTTTCATCACTGTGCATTACTAGAATCTTTTCCTTAGCACCAAATCTATATTTTGTCTCTTTATTATTGGTTGCTGTACTTAAATCTGTTATTTTGGAATAGCATATAATATTAATATAAATTGAATTTTCATATGGTACAAATTTCACACAAGGAAATGTGTTTCATGTCAGGACAATAGAGAAACACTCAAATCATGCAAAAAATTAGAATGGTTAAACTAGTCTACATGGTCAGAAGAGAAAGCTGACAACTATAAATATATAATAGATGTTTCAAACTGATTATGCTACCATTAAAAGACTAAGATTGGCTTTGGAATGAATGAGTTCTCTTCATGATTTTGTTAGAAAAGTCATTATTGGGGCATTTAATATCATGTTACCATAAAATGTTGTTGAAAATGCTACACCAAAAGTTTCAGGTATTAATTTATACCTTGTGATAATAAATCTATACCATAAAAGCAATTATAATCTACTTTTAATACATGTGAGCTAGATTCTATTTAATAATACTTGACTTTATTTCTGAAGAAATTCTGAAATTATATTACATATTTCCATTTCTATACAATTTGGATTCCATTTAAAATGGTTTAGCTTTAGTGGATACTTAATATTAGAGAGTATTGTTGGGAAACTGGGTTTCTCTGATACTAATCCAGATTGGGTCTTGAGGGAAATGAGTTCCTGTAGAGGAAAGAGTATTGATTTTCCTTCCAGCCACCTTCTAGTTAGATGTGAGTGCTAATCCATGGCTCCATTCACACTAGAGAACTGGAAATAATGCTTACAGTATGAATTAATAAAAGTGGAATTACTAACTCAAACAAAAGGAACATTTTAAGTTTGCATAGTTATTAACAAATACCAAACAGTCTTTAGCAAATTATGGTCTTATGATCAGTTGATGAGAATGTATTTTCTCGCTCTTTTGCCAATATTTATTCATTTTAAATATTTTTTGTTAATGCCATGAACAAAAAGAGATATACCATATTGATTTATATTTCTCTAACTACTAGTGAGGGTGAATATATTTTCATATCCTTTTTTATTCCTATGAATCACTTCTTTATGGCTTTTTCTTTTTGTTCCAAATGAGTTGTAATTTTAAAAATTAATTTATGTGCTTAAATATTTTTAAACTTAACTTTTGTGTCATATAGATGATGAAAATGTAACTGTTTATTGTCTATTAAATTTTTCTGGTAATAATTTCATTTTTTACATCGTGGAAGATTTAAATTTCTCCAGAGCCAAATCTGTCAGTCTTTATAGCTGTTGGACAGAGATCTAAATTTCATTATATGCATACACATATAAAAATATATATACATATATTTCAGCCCAAGATTATAAAACATCAAGATTATCAAACTATCTCCTTATATTTCCTTCTATAATCTTTATAAATTTGTTTAGTTTTAGCTCTTAAAACAATCTGAAGTTTGTGTTAATGTACATGTATTTATACATAGGAAGAAGTCTATGTCTAATGTAATTTTTCTCACACTTCATTTTAAATTATCCCGATGCCACTTTTTTAAAGTAATGTATCATGTTTCACTAGTCAGAGATGCCACCATTATTGCTATTGTTGCACATATATATCACTGCATTCTGGGGTCTTCTGTTCCATGAAAATATTCCAATACCAGTATCATATTTTCCACAGACAAAATGTTTGTGTCCTCAAAATTCATACTTTAAAGCCCAATCCCTATTGTAATGGTATTTGGTGATGGAGCCATTGGGAAGGTGTGCATCCTGCTCAATGGTATGAGTGTCCTTAAAAAGTGAGGCCCCAAACAATGCTCTTTTCCCCTTCTGTCTTTTAAGGATACAGTGACAAGACATTAGCTATGAACTATGGAGCAAGCACTTGACAGACATTGAATGTGCTAGTGCCTTCATCTTGGAGTTCCAGTCTATAAAACTGATAAATAAATTTCTCTTCCTTATAAGCCATCACTAATATGGTATTTTATATTCTTTTAAGTAGTAGAATGTTGTAGTTTATTTTATATCTGGTAGAGCAAGGCTCACCAAATATTATTCTTCCTTTTTTCTTTCTGTCAAGAATTAATTATTTATGTTTTGTTTTTCAGATTCCAACATTCATAAGAAGGTCCCATTGAAATTTTTGTTGACAGTCATTAAATTAATGGGTTGAATTTTAGATATCAGGCAACTTTACAATATACTTTTTCAAATTAAAATCAGAGCATTTTATTTTTTCAGGTCTTGTTTCATGCTTTTTTTCTTAACATTTAGTAGAAATTTTTTTCAATGTCTTTATTTAGTTGTGTTTTCTATAGACTTTTAGCATATCCCCTTCAGGTAAAATTTTTCAGAACATTAAGTTAATGGAAACTTTATTATTAGTTACTAGATTCTAGAGTATAATCATGGTATCACTAGGGGGTTGTCTTGTTTTAAATAAAATAGAAAAGCTGAAATCATCTCATTTGTTTATTAACTTTTTTCCGCCATTAGATTGTAAGCTCCATAAGAATGTGTATTTAACTTTGAAATACAGCACCAAGGACAGAGCTACTCACTAGATGCTGGATGAAGGAAAATATTTAGGGAATTACTCAATGTGTTTTATTTAAAGCAGGTGAGTGTTTGGTTCTGTATTTTGATGGAAAATATAGAGCTCTGGAGACAGATGGATAGGTTAGAGTCCTGACTTCACTTCTTAATATCAGTGTGAGTTGGGCCATGTTATTAACCCTTTAACTTTCTTCAAGTAAAATTGGAGGGAATGACATGGGATCACCATTTTAGTGAATTCTCACAATAGTTCTACAAATCATTCCCACAGATGAATAAAATTATAATACAATTTAGTGACAAAAATTTTGGAGAAAACAATTACAGATAAATATTTTAGGGGTTTACTCTTGTTTCTAAGGAACTGGAGTTATCAGAGCTGCTCAGGTCAACTATTAAGTTTGTATAAGGCAGTTTCCTTCTTGTTAGAAGCAAATACCAAGAGAGGTACTGACAGAAGTGCTTGTGCAAGACAGAAGGAAAGAGAACATGAGTCAGAAGCAGGCAGCAAGACCAGGTTTAATATATGCTAAAACAGTAAGGGGTAGAAGAATGGGTGAGAAGATTGTCAGATAGCAATGAAATTCTTAGAACATCTCAGCCAGGCCAGTGGGATGTCTCTAACCAAAAGTTACCTAGTAGCCAGCATCGAGCAGAAATGGCCTGCAGTACTACTGCACTATGGTTAGTTAATAACTGGGAATAGACTGGCATTAATGCAATGATAGATCTAAAGAGACAGCAGGCAGGCCTATCAGTTAATCTATAGCTCCAAGCAGTTTCTCTTGAAAGATAATTGAATGATCTATTGGTATGGCTTCTATAATATACGTACTGAAGGTTGTGAAACTCAGATTAAAAAATCATCTCAGTTAAATTTCCTTCCTCACCATTACTCATCACATTGAGCTATATTCTGAAGAGAAACATTCATAAGACTATATCTCACTAATAGATAAGTAGAAAAAACAAGGGGGAAAATGTATCAGCTTTTAGTCTGTTGCCCTCTTCTAGCAGGGAAGAAAGGATCACTCCAATCTCCTCACATTTCTCACATGACTCTTGCTACCTTCTCCAGTCTTTCTCCTGGCCCTGTAGATGTGCACATTTCCCAAGCATCAGATTCTAGCCTCCTGCTTTTCTTTTTCCTCTCTTACCTCAATGAACTTTCACCCAAAAATGCCATAGTCATTTCTCATATATTTTTTTCTGCAGTCCTAATCTTAAGCTAAATTCCCAACTACTTCCTAGAAATGCTAACTTAGATCTTTTAATACATGTTGGACTGACCAAGTTTTCACACACACACACACACACACACACACACACACACTTCCTTCTTTCATTCAGGTCTCCTATTTGACTTCCTTACAGTCTTTACTCTTAGCCCAATCCAGGAAGCAATACTTGAAAAGTTTAAGTTATTTTCTTGCTGCATTGACAATAATGAGGATTTGTCAATTTTTTTTTATGCAAAAGCCTTTTAAATCCTCTTTTTATTTTTGCCCACAGTACTTTAGTGAATTCCTTCACAATCTTAACATCTGGCTTATTAGAATAGTGCCCTGCTACTAATCTTACTCTTTGAAATAAGAATAGAAACATCAGAGCGTCATCCAGGGTCAGCAGATTAGGGAAGATTAACAAAACGAATGTAAGGCCAGAGTCTACACAGCATTTATAGGGCCAGGAGTTCCTCACCTATCGAAGGGAATTCAGTTTGTATGTGTTTGATAATATTCTATTAATGGTGATAGGACAGGAGAGCAATAGAGAAAAGCAGTTTAAACTTTCTGTGAGAAAAGCATCGCTTTTTTCTTATTAAACTCATGACAACTTTTATACAAAGTCTGTTTGTTCTTGTTATTTTGCTACCATGACTTTGAAATATAGCATGAGACTTCTGAATTTTCTCTTATGTAATTACTTTCACATATAAGAAGATTCAGCTGGACATAAAGTCTAAATTTGCATGTATAAAATCAGCTTTAATCCTTTCTTCTATTTAACAAAAACAAAATAAAATTCAATCTATGGACCTCAACATTCTATATGGAAATGTCAATATTTTAACACAACTTCAAGGTCACACATAGGTGAGAACATTGGAGTTAACTGTTCCTATTACCTGAGCATTAGGTAAAGGAATGTTTTTCCTTGCTGGCATCCTAGTAAGCAAAACCCAGAGCAGAATCATAATTCTAGGGCTACAGCCAAAAGTCACAGGTTCCAGAGTTAAAACAGAAGTCTCTTTCCAGTAATTTTTCTTGTTCTCCTGATACTGTCCTTTTCTCTTACATACAAATACAAGCCAGGCACAGTACACATACCTCTCCTCCACACGGCACAAAGAATGAGCTCCGAAAGCCTTCAAGGGACAAATGGATGATCTAGAAGAATGTAGTATGAACCTTCCACGTAGAGTAGAATCTGCCCGTTATCCATATCATTCATTCCCATCTCTCCTGAGAGCATTATGTCTTCTATCTCAGTTCTTTGTTGTGGTAAACATAACTTCAATCTTCACACTTTCACCTGGCCCTTACACTAGAAAAACTGAGCAGCGCAAATGTATGCCTTCAGGAAGATTTCCTTCCTAAGTACTGACAATTCTCCCCTCATCTTTCTTTCTAAAATTGTGAACCAGTTAATATGCATGAATTTTTGTTGAATATTTAGACATTACCTGCTATAGCAATGTAAGTAGCAAAATACAGACAAAAAGTATATGCCACCATCCACTTTTATGTCTGATTGTAGGAATATGCTAAATTCTAGCTTCCCCAAAGAAATACAGTATGTGTTTCTATCTTTATATATTTTTTTGTAATTTAGAAACACTTTGAAATTTAAGCACAAGAGTGTGCTTTGGAATGATTTCCTCCAAGCTCCTTGTCCTACTGTGACTCTGTCTACTACTCAAAGCAGAATTAGAACCTGTGTTCATTATTGCAAAACTTTCTTCTTCTACAGAATTCCTAACCATCTTTACCTGTCCTTATCACTTCTTTAAGTGAAAGTATCACATAGTCATTTTCTTATTTTTTTCAACCATATAGTTTTGCTTCCTAAACCACTGCTTTAAAATAGCGATATCAGGGATTTGCTTTTCATTTTGGTAAATGCTTTGTGTTTAGCCCCTATTTAAGTAGGAAGATTTTTAAAAGAAGCCTTCTTTTGATATTTAATAGTGGGATACAGTTAGAGTAAACAATCTCAGGAAGGTAAGAGGAGGAAAAACAAAATCTATTTTCTGATACAAAGCAAGGGATAACATTTAGTGATGAATATAGTAATATTGTTTTAGGTAAAATGGAAATGCAGCACGACAACTTTGTATTTCCAGGTAGTTCTCTTCAAAAATAAACAGCATATTCTTCAGGATTTTTTTCTTTGATTTTACAAAACAAAAATTTCAACTAACAACTGAAGTTCAAAATGTTTTTAAGTTTTTTCTTGCATCCAAGAAAGTGATAAAAATTGATTAGAAATTTAAAAGTATATACAAAATTATTTATTTTAAAATTTAAAATGATGAATGGTTTCATTTTTTGCCATTAAAACTAAATGCATCACTTGGAAGCAGTTGAAAAATATTCAAACAAATTAAATGGGCTGCAATACTGTGAGGTGGTGTTAATTTTACCTCATTTATATTAATGCAAAGCAAATCATCAAAGGAGAAGTGAAACACAGCAGCATTTGTTAGTAAATTCCAGTTAATGTTTTGGCAGTATTATAGGCATATCATTAGTTACACTGTCAGGCACAGCACTGAATCACTTATTAAAAATCTTCCTGTTAATGTAGCCCTTAATTTTGGCCACAATAAAAAAAATGCTTCATCTTAAAGAGCTATCAAAATATTGATCTGAAACTCCAAGTTTAATTGACTATTTCATAATTACATTGTCTAGGAAAAAAATGGTTGGCAATGTTTGTTATTTCTGGACAATTATTCTCCTAAGACTAAAGAAGATAAAGCTGCATATCAATGGCCTGTTGAATATCCTGAACATTGAGTGATTACCTGTTTTATCAACAATTCATTTTCACCTCAGTAACAATGTAAAGTTAATTTTTATGCCATACACATGTGATTGGAATTGATAAAGAATTTATGATATTAATCATAAATCATTTTTTATACTCTTTTCTATGATGGTAGATATATTGCCATGATTTATTGAATGTGACATGTTAAAACCATCCTCTGATTTAGGGAAACTACTATGGTTTTTTTTCTCTCATTCTAGATAGGGCAGAAATTTTGTTTTTAAATGAATTCATAGTCTCTTTGGAAGTTCAAATCAACTTGATTAAAATGAATACTTGGTTATAAATCATTTGGGAAAAATATTAAAACTTTTCTTTATATACTGATTTCTCACAAAGAAATTGAGATTAAAACTGAGAACAATAATAACTAAGATAACAAAACCAAGTCAAAAATACTTGCACAACAAATTTCCCAATTCTTTCAGTTTAGATTTGCTGATAAAAGGACAGGTCAAGCTATATACGCATCTAATTGGATTATTGCAGCTAGCTGATTAGTTCCCATTCTTGGACTAAGGAGGGACTCTTTGGCTGATATAAAAAGACTTGAGAAGAACATTTTGTGGTTCGTTTATTGTTGTTTTGTATGTGTGGATTGGCATTTACTAGTCTTGGAAATGTCGCTGCTGCCTTTTCCCTCAGGGCTTTGACAACTGAATATACAACCTCATAAATATCTTGCTGTCCTAAATATTGGGAGGCAAAAACATGAAAACTTTTCCCACTGCCTGCAATTTGTAAATTGGGAAATAATTTGCTACTCCTGGTTCATGAATAACATAACAAAAACTCATAGTGGTTATCCTGGGTATGTCCTTTAGTGAGCTCAAAGTTAATCTTTTAAACAAGGCCTAACTAACTCAAAATGGGTTCCTCAACAAATAATTTCAGTTTTTTTGGTTTGTTGTTGTTGGGGGGCTAGATAGGAACACTTTGCATACTTATTTTATGCATATATCAACCGTGAACCAAATAAGAATTTATTTCTCTTTCAAGTAAAATGCTGTTTCTCATCCTGGATTTCTGTTGGTTCCATGATGTCACCATACACCTAGATACCATTAAGCTTACTCCTGTGCCAAGCCTGCAATGTCTCTTTTACCTCCACAGTCCAAAATGACTGCTCCAGCTCCATGTCTTATATCTTCACTCCAGGAATCAGGATGGAAGAGAAGATGATGAGAAGAGTATCTCCATTCTTTTAAGAGACATTATAGAAGTTCTAGAATTTAGTCACATGGCCATATCTAGCTGCCAGAGGGGACAGAAAACAGTTTTAAAATTGGAGAGCAATATTCCTAACCAAACACCAGGGTTTTGGAAGTATAGAATAGATATTGAAATTTCAAGTTCATTGTGCCAAAAGACCTATTTTTCTTTTAATTAAAAAAATCAACAAAATACAAAAAGTAAAACAGAAACAGAAATTCAACATGGCTCTTCAGACAATAAATTAGAAATTAACTTTGCCACTAAATATATACATGGCTATAGGACAAGTCTTTGAGAGTTTATTTTTTCCTAGTGATCACTTGTTGGGAATCAATAATTGAGTCTTAAAACTCCTTAAGGACAGAGACTATACCTTGTTTATGTTAATTCTCAGTGCTTATCTGTTATAAATGAAAAAGAAGAGGTAGTGAAGTTGAATGAATAAAGGAAATTTAAGTAATCTTAAGTTCCAAATAAAATAAAAGAAAGTAAAAATGTCATACAGTACTTACAGAATACCAGGAAATTAGACTCAGATTGAATGAGATTTATCATGCTATTTGGTACCCACAGATGTCGGGTAAATCATCCAAACCTTCTAAGCCTCAACAAACTTTCTGGAATGGAGCCAATAAGCCCATCTATGACAACAGTGAATTGTAAATTTGACCTGATGGTATTTAATGGGTATAAATGTAGTGACCTGCATGAGCACTTTCCTACTGTTAGGTGGGGCAGTTAGGGTGACATGAGTGACTTCTTCCTATTTGTTCAGCTCTCCCACATATTACTGAGTCCTCTGGAGTTTAAACTTCTAATTGTCTCCTGAATGTGTCCAAATGACTGTTATATTGCTACTATACAGTGAGATACCACAATATCTCACCTGGATTAAAAAGAGTTGGTTAATTGTATTCATTTCTTTTATTTATGAAGGAAGGACTTATCTCTGAAAAACTATACAATTCACAATTACTGCTAAACCTTCTAACCATTTGCCTCCAAAGGGTAAAGTGCTTTTTCTGGTATGTGCATTTCTATTAATTGTGTGACTTATTTCTGAAATGCTCTTAATTTTTCTCACTTGCTTTTCCTTTCATGGGAAATAAGGGAGAAAATGTGCCAGAGGGTGATCAATGAATATTTTATCATGTATGATGATATCTATCTAATAAAAATGATTCTTATGGCTATACTGAACACCATCTACCTCTACCTTATATCTCTCAAGTAATTTATTATTTTGATAGAAATAGCCTCACAAGGATGCGCCTTCTAGCATCTTTTGTTTGTAACTTGTAAAAGATGTCTATAATGAATATATTCTTCTCTCTTCCATATTTTAAAGATTTGAAAAAAATGCAAACACTAGTTTTGGAAATAAAACTATTGATCATACAAGAGCTTAAACTTTTGTAAGCAAGGTCACCTTTCTATTGAAAGAGCTCTAGAAAATTGAACTTAGAAATAATTTTGAGAGAATGTGCACAGATCCCGGCTAGCAACATTGTGGACCAGAGCAGCATGGGTGTGGGCAGATCCAGCCATGACCCCACCCTGACCCCAGTGGCTTGGGCCTGTGTGCCACCTAGAAAAAGGGCCACCTAGAAAAGAGTTGCACAGGCACACAAGCAACAGCCAGTGACTTACCCCAATACCATTGGTAAGTAAGCAGAAACCCTACCCAGGAGCCTGCTCAGACACCAGAGATTGGGGTGCACTGCACCCAGCCAAAGGCCCTTCCAGACAACAGCTACATAGGGGGGCAGGCCCTACCCATAGTCACACCTAGGTACCATCCCAAGTGTGCACAGCCCAACCCAGAAGCCCACCCAGACAACAGGTCAGCTCAGGGATCCAGAAGGCAACCATTCTGAACCAAGGAATTGGTGCACAAGTGAGCAGCAGAGAAAAGGCCATTGGTGGCTTGCTGAGAATTGAACACCACTGGGTAAGCAAAAAGTTGCCTCAAGAGAGACACAGCAGGCTGCATCTGTTGAAATGAGAAAACATGTAAACAAGTCTCAAAACCAGACCTCCAGATCACCTAAGGCAACACCAAAAGGAAATGAGACAGAACAATCTGATAGTCAAAAACCTGGATTCCCTGAACTGGCAGCAAAAGAGGGTATGGAAAAAATAAATCAGAAATAATTTATCAGATAACAACAGAGATTGTGCCCATAGTGCAAGACAAGATTAATAAATCTAGAGTGGAAACAGATTAAAAAAATAGAGGAGTTGAGGAACATGATGGAATCCCAATATAGGAAACAAATGGAATCCATGAAACAGATGCAAACAGATTTCCAGGAGATTAAAAACTCCATTGAAAGTTTACACAGGAGAATGAGCCAATGTGAGGACAGAATTTCAAATATAGAAGATAGGATTCCAATTAGTGACCAGGAAACAAAAAATTTCATAAAAATAGTAAGGAACCACAAGAAATCAATCTAGTAGCTGCTAGACATTGCAAAGAAAAATAATATAAGACTGACTGAAGTCAATGCAGTAACAGGAGAGAGTGCAAATGACATTAAAAAAACTGTTCACAAAAGTAATGGCAGAAAACTTCCCAAGCAGGGGGAAAGAAATTGACATAGAGAAAAGTGAGGCATATAGGACTCTAACTAGCTATAAAAAAAATCTACACATAGGCATATAATATTTAAGACTCCAGAACACAACAGAAGGCCAAAATTCTACAAGCAGTTAGAGAAAAAAAACAAATCACATACAAAGGAAAGTCTATCAGAATCACAGCAGCTTTCTCAACACAAACCCATAAGGCAAGAGGAGTGTGGAGTGATGTATTTCAAGCCCTAAAGGAAAACAACCTCCAACCCAGATAGATGTACTCTGCAAAATTATCTTTCAAAATTGATGGAGAAATAAGATACTTTCATGACAAAGAGCACCTTAGAAAATTCATGAATACCAAAACAGGACTCTAAAAAATTTTAGATAATATCCTAGGAAAAGACAATGAAGATCACAACCCTGGGAAGCCTAGGAGAATGAATCCATCAGGCATGACAAGAAATTAAATGCAAAAGGGGAGAATACAACAACAACAAAAAAGTCATGACAAGGATAAGTCAATATCTATCAGTTATAACCATCAATGTTAATGGTCTCAATTCACCAATCAAAAGAAATAGACTGGCAGAATGGGTCAAGAAGCATATTGGAATCTATGGAGCGCAATGAAAACAATTTTACAAGGGAAATTCATAGCAGTGAATACTCATATTAGGAAAACAGAGCAAACCCAATTAAACAACCTGATGCTGACCCTCAAGCTTCTACAAAAAGATGAGCAGGACAACCTAAAGCTCATACTAGGGAGTAAATTATAAACATCAGAACAGAAATCGATGCAATGAAGGCTAAGAGAACAATAAAAAAAATCAATGAAGCAAAGAGTTGGTTCTTCGAAAGAATAAACAAAATTGACAAACCATTAGCCAACCTTATCAGAAAAAGAAAAGGAAAGTAAAGGCCCAAATCCATGCAATTAGCAAGGAAAAGGCTGAAATTACAATGAATGCAGCAGAAATCCAGAGGATCATCAATACCTACTTCCAGAACCTATACACCAATAAGATGGAAAACACAGAAGAAATGGACAGATTCCTAGATAACTATGAATTACCAAATGTGAATGAAGAAGACCTAAAAATTCTAAACAACCCAATATCAATCAATGAAATTGAAAACATAATTAAAAATTTACCAACTAAGAAAAGCCCAGGCCCTGATGGTTTCACTGATGAATTCTACAAGACATTTAGACAAGAACTATTGCCACTACTGTTTAAACTCTTCATTGAAATTGAAAGGGAAGCAATACTCCCAAAGTCATTCCTGGAAGCAAGCATTACCTTGATCCCCAAAGCAGAGAAAGACCCAACCAAAAAAAACAAACTATAGGCCAATCTACTAATGAACATAGATGGAACAATCCTTAATAAGATATTGGTGAAGAGAATGCAGAAGATAATTAAGAAGATCATGCACTCTGACCAAGTGGGATTCATCCCAGGGATGCAGAGATGGTTCAACATGCACAAATCAAACAATGTAATACACTATATTAATAGAGCCAAGGACAAAATACATATGATCATCTCAATAGATGAAGAAAAAGTGTTTGACAAAATCCCACACATATTCATGATAAAAACCCTACAGAAAATTGGAATAGATGGTCTCTACCTCAATCTGATAAAAGCCATCTATGAAAAACCAAAATCCAAAAGCCAATATCATACTAAATGGTCAAAAACTGAAATCCTTCACATTAAACTCAAGAACAAGACAAGGATGTCCACTATCACCAGTCCTGTTCAATATAGTTTTGGAAACATTAGCCACAGCAATTAGACAAGAGAAAGAAATAAGAAGAATAAAGAGAGGAAATGTAGAAGTCAAATTGTCATTATTTCAGATAACATATTACTCTATATTGAAAACCTCAAGAACTCCACCAAAAGTCTTCTAGACTTAATAACCAAATTCAGTAGAGTAGCTGGATATAAGCTCAACACAAAAATCAATAGCTTTCCTCTACACGAATGACAGACTCACTGAGAGAGAAATTCAGTAAATAATTCCTTTCACAATAGCATCCAAAAAATTGAAATACCTAGGAATCAACCTAACAAAAAAAGTCAAACACTTCTACTCTGAAAACTATTGCACTCTGAAAAGAGAGATTGAAGAGGATATCAGAAAATGGAAAGACATCCCTTGCTACTGGGTAGGAAGAATCAATATAGTGAAAATGCCATACTTCCAAAACTGCTATATAGATTCAATGCAATCCCAAATGAAATTCTAGCAGCATCCTTAATGGACCTTGACAAAACAATTGAAAAATTCACTTGCAACAAGAAGAGACCTAGAATAGCAAAAGCAATTCTATGCAACAAAGACAAGGAAGGGGGCCATCACAATCCCCAACTTGAAACTATACTACAAAGTTACTGTGACAAAAACAGCATGGTACTGACAAAGAAATAGACCTGAGGAGCAGGGGAACAGATTAGAAGATCCAGAAAAACTCCAGACACTCAGCCATCTCATCTTTGAAAAAGGAGCCAAACACCCTCACTTGAGGAAAAATAGCCTCTTTAATAAATGGTGCTGGAAATATTTGGTTTCACCTTGCCAAAGATTAAAACTAGACCTATATCTCTCACCATGCACTAAACTAAAATCAAAATGGATTAAAGATAGAAATATTAAAACAAAAACTTTAAACCAGCTGAAAGAGAGGTTAGGTAGAACCCTTGAAGACATTGGCATAGGAAAAGATTTTATGAATAAAACCTCAGTTGCATGTGAACTAGCACAATCAATCAACAAGTGGGATCGCTTCTTCTTTAAAAACTTTTGTACAGCAAGAGAAACCACCAACAGTGTGAAGAGACAATCCACAATATGGGAAAAATTTTTCACCAGCTGTCCCTCAGACAAAGGTCTACTATCCAGAATATATAAAGAATTAAAAAAATCGAACCTCCCAAATTTAAAGACCCAATCCAAAAATGGGCATCTGAAATGAATAGACATTTTTCAGACAAAGAAGTAGAAATACCAAATAAATATATGACAAGATGTTCAACATCACTGGTCATTTGAGAGATGCAAATGAAAAAAATCCTGAGATTCCACCTCACTCCAGAAGAATGGCTGCTATCATGAAATCAATGAAGAACAAATGCTGGTGGGGCTGTGGGAAAAGAGGAACACTGCTCCACTGCTGGTGGGATTGTAGACTGGTGAAACCACTGTTGAAATCAATATGGAGATATCTCAAATAACTAGGACTGGAAGTCCCATTTGACACAGCTATTCCCCTGCTGGGTATCTTCCCAAAAGAATTAAAAAAATCATACCACAGCAATACATGTGCACTCATGTTCATAGCAGCACAGTTTGTAATTGCTAAAATTTGGAAACAGCCCAATTGCCCATCAAGTGGAGATTGGATAAAGAAAATAGGTTTAAAAAATAAAATAAAATGGAGTACTACTCAGCCATAAAAAATGAGAAATTAGAGACATTTATATCTAATGTATGTACATTGAGATGATACTCCTAAGTGAAATAAATAGGACAGATGTGTAAATACTGAATAGTTACTCTGGTTTGAGAAACTGAAATTATAAATAAGGACTAAAAAGTATAGTAGATAATGTAAAATAGGAACTAAAGGAGCAAAGTGGAAGGGGAAGTGGGAAGGGCAGGGGAAAGGAAAGAAGGGAATAGAATTAACATGAGAAAGTGAAAAATTGGAAACAAATTCTTTGTAAATAGGGAGGTGTGGAGGGGTTGAAGGGAGGGAAGGGAATGGGGAAAAATAACCAAGACAGGTTACATAAAGGTACATATTTCCAGTCATGAATGTCATTATATTGGATACCTAAAATATACCAATGAAATTAATTTTAAAAGGTAATAATTTTTTTCCTTGAATTATTTTATTGGTACATTTTAGGTATACAATATGTTTACATTTATCACTGGGTGTTTGTACCTGTACATGATGTATCTTGGTTCTTGTTTTTTTCCCCATTACTTGTGTGCCCTTCACCCCCTCCACCCTTCCCTATTTACATAGACTTTCTTTCCATTTTTTTCTTTTCTCATAATTTTTCCCTTCCCTTCTTTCCTTTCCCCTAAAAGTAACAATTTTTAGAAAATGAGCACACAAGTTTAAAATTACAGCTAATTTTGAAAGCATGTGACAGAATACAAACTTAGAGGCATATTGTTATACAGTAAAGAGATAACCTACATGCACAGAAATATGAAAACATTGTCATATCCAAGAGAGATCCATATTCAAGTTGAAACAGTATTTCAAGTGGATGTGAACCACTTTTAATCTTTTATCTTCTACTGTGCAGTAGATGTATTGCTTGTAAATTTTACCAATTCCATTTGTATTTTTCCTTTAATACTTCTTTTGACTACCTTATGTATCATTTAATAAAATTATTTGAATGTAAAATTAACATAAATAACTTAAATACAGTGATCACAGCTAAATATGATGGTTTAAGCATAATGATTATGATACATAATCTATTTTCCCTTTCTCTCTTTCTCACACATACACACAGCCACAAAGACATGAATATATATTTAAACTCATAGGTAATATTCATTCCTACAGTAGTATACATGGGTTTGTCTATGGAGAAAATGCAATTTAAAAGTACAGATATATGCATAATAGATTCTTATTAGAAAATTAATGCATAATATATATTTAAATATATAAAAATCTTTATTAAAATGATAAACTCGGAATATTTCCCGTTTATTTAGTTACTGAATTTAAAATTAACAAAATGTCTTTTAAGATAAATTCAAATAAAGGAAATGAAATACAATACACTGATGAACCAAAACTGAGAAGAAATTCCTGAGAACTAAAAAGCAGATATGATCTGATTTATATGAGAACTCAGACATCTGGTACAGAAGTGGAAGCCCTCTAAACTCACAGGTGATAGAATGGGAAGGGCTACCATAACAAAATATTTGGCAATTGACAGAGAATCCATAGCCAGAATCAATGGCATCAGTTTTTCCTTTCCCTGTCCTGATTGAATTGTTGACCACAATATTAATTTTCAAAAGGCCAGAAATGAGAATGAGGAAATATTAACACCGAGCATTTCCTTGGTGGTTACTAAACTGTTAGAATGTACCAGAAGATTAAAACCAAAAATAAAACAATGGCACAGATAACCAAATACTTTTCACAAAAATTAGTAGAGGATAAATCCTGTCCTTAGAAACTATATCCAGAGACCATGGTACAGGATTTGACAACAAGACAAACTCTTCCAAAAAAATAATCACCAAACTTTTAAAGGTGTCTTCATAAATACACTACAAAAGAGAGGAACTAAGTTAAACTAATCAAGGAATTGCCACTTAATGAAAGAGGATGTGAAATCTATATGTTAAAACAAGACAACTCAGTATAAATCCTAAAAATTTCACAGTAATATTAAAAAATAATGAGGTATTTAGTAGTGTAAGAGAAATAACTGAAGGGTGAATAAGAAATCTAGAACACTAAGAGATGTTCTTCCAGAACATGGAAAAAGCAAAGCGATAGCAAGAAAAACAAGAAAATGTCAGCAGACTTCTAACCTTGTTTGAGAACACAGAATGTGGATACTAGAGATTTCCAAAAGAGAAAACAAAATAAAGCTAAGAAGGAGACAACAGAAGGAGGAGCAAAAGGAGGAGCAGGGGAAAGAAGGAGAAGATTTCATGGTTAACTTAAATGAAGATATTAACAGACTGATCCTAAAACTCATGTAGAAATGTAATGAAACAGAAGAAAAATCTTGAAGAAAGAAGAGTAAATTTTTGTTATCATTTCTTGATTTCAAAAAGTACTGCAAATCTGCAATAATCAAGTCACCATGGTACTAGTATATGGATTGGCATATGGATCAATAGAATAAAAGGGAAATTTTAGAAATAAGTCTAACACTATTTATGATCAATGACTTCCAACTGGGGTGCCAAGACAATTCAAAGAGGGAAATAAAGCTTTTCAAAAAAATAATACTGGGTAACTATTTCCAAAGAATTACTTTCTACCTCTATCTTACCCAATACATAAAAATTAATTTAATATGCATTATACAACTAAAAGTAACAGTTAAAACTATGGAAAAAGCTCAACAACAGTAAATGTATTAACCAAGCTTTAAATAGCCAAAAGCTTGACTATTTTTCCAAATAAGATGCAAATGGCCAAAAAGCACATGAAAGTCAAAATGACAATAAGATATCACTTCATACCCACAAGGATGGTCGCAGTCATAGAACAGAATATGGAAGATAACAAGTATTGACAAGTATAAGGAGAAATTGGAACTCTCACATACATTGCTCATAGGAATATAAAATTGTATAGTTTCTGTTATGGCTTGTGTCTAGATGTTCCCATGCAGCCATAGGTGGGGCATTTTCAGAGGTGGCTGGATCTAGAGTATGTGATGTTGGAATTGATTCATGGTGTAACACTAGGCTCAAGGGAACTAGGATTAGTGGTGTGAGTGCTACCCTCCCTAAATAGTCTGGATAAGATAAAAGGAGCAGAACGGCTCCATAAAAGTCCCTTTTGCTTGGTTACTGATACACCTCCACCACACCACCCAGCATTGGAGCCAGCCAATTATGGATTGAAACCTCTACCAAATGTAAGCTAAATAAACCTATCTTCTTTGGGTGTTGGATATTTTGTCTCAGTAACAAGAGAAAAATAACTAATATAGTCTTTATGGAAAGTAGTTTGACACATTCTTAGAAAGTTAGCAAATATATCACATGATCCAGTAATCACATGACCCTTGAGAAATATGTCTCAAGGAATGGAAAAAGTAGTTCAACAATAAGCAGAGGTAGTAGCAACAACCCAAATGTACATCAGTGGATAACAAATAAAATGTGATGTTCAATGAATATTATTCAGCCATAAAAATAAATGAAGTATTGATACACACTAAAACATAGGTGAATGACAAAAATTTCTGAATTTCCAAAGATATTTTGAGAAAATAAAAAAATCACAAAAAGCAGGAGGCCTTATATTATTTCTTTCTAAAAATATACTATACATTTAACACATGTCAACTAATGTAAATTAGTTCAGCCATTATGGAAAATAAAATGCATGTTCCTTAACAAAACTGACAATAGAATGCTATATGGTCCAGCAATCTCACTAGCAGGTATATATCGAAGGGAAATGAAATCAGTCTGTCAAACAGGTGTCTGCATTGCCATATTCATTGTAGACCATTTGTAATAGCCCAGAAATGGAAACAACCTGTCCATTAACTGACAAATGCATAAAGAAAATATGGTAATAAACACAGTGGAATTCTCTTCAACTTAAAAAAAGGATGAAGCCCAGTCACTTGTGACAATATGGATGGTACTGGAAGTCACTGTAAATGAAGTCAGCCAGGTGGATAAGAACCAACTGATGTCATTCATGTGTGGAGTAAGAAAGGCAGTTATCAGAGCCTGAGTAAAATAGGATGGAAGGATAGTTGCAAAAAGGTCAATCAATGGGAAGCAAGCTACAGTTAAAAGAAGCAGAAAAGCCAGGGATTTAGCTCAGTGATACCGCTGCATGCTTCACAAGCACAAGGTCCCTAGTTCAATCCCTGGTACCAAAAAAAAAAAAAAAAAGAAGAAGCAGAAAATTCTTATGTGCTACACTATATATGGTGGACTTTAAGTATACAAATTATATCTCTAGCCATTAAAAATCAGAGTATTTAAATTAAAGCAACTAATTAATGCCAAGGTATACCAGTATTAAAAAATCTAAATCTAGACATAATATGGTAAAATTTAAAATACTGGGAGAGTCATAAAACCATTCATTTTAGAAAAGTAGATAGTCATATGTTTACCACAAGTAAAAAGTAATCAAACCAGAATTGTGCTTCCCACCATAAGATGCCTAGATAAAATTTGGAGCATAGTTTAAGTGTCAAGGGGCTTCACTGAAGTCAAAAACATATCCAGAAAAAGATCAATTCAAAAGTAAGAATAAAATTCAAAAGTCTTCAGGTGTGTGGAAATTTGGAAAGTTTAGGATACATTCAACCTACGAGTAAAGTAAGTTTTTAGAGGAGGACATGGAAGATACCATACATGCTTTGCCTCTAAGCAAAGATTATAAAAACTTGCTTTTCTAGCTTCTCTTTTGGCCAGAATTCACCGCCTATACACAATTCTGACCAAAGACCCACAAGAAGAAGCCTCTTCCTTTTTTGCTTTTTCCTAGATTGTAGCCACATTACATACTAGCACAAAGATAAAAACTACATAAGAAGGATGGCGAATTAGGAAGATAGAAGAAACCTAGATCTTCAAGCAATTATTTAGCCATTTTAGCTCCAAATGTTTTATGCAAGAGATATCACACCCTTCTGTGTTTAAACCACAATGAGTATTTCTTTTTCTTATCTGCAGTCAAAAGCATCCCTCAGTGAGATATTCCTGCAAATGAAAATGTGTTCATATAAAGAAGAGTATAATAGAATACAAATCATAAAAGCAAACTGAAAATTCAGGGAATATAAAAAAATCTAGCATTAACTAAAAGAATATCCAGTTGACTTGAATGCATTGTGGAACACTTTGACAAAAATTAAATAGCATAAAATTATGTTTTGCTCTGTGTTACTTAAAGCACAATGAAAAAATACATTTTAAATGTAGTGCATAAGTTTCAAACATTTTAGAAAATAATTTCTAAATAAAGTTGAAAAATGTTATATTACATATGAGCAGAAGTTAATTTTGGAAGATTTGATGATATAAAAAATGAGTTTCAAAAATGAACATAGAAGACATAATGGATATTATTTAATTTTTTTATATGTCATAACAGGAAGGTACCTCCTTACTGTGTATTAATCAAACATTAGTATATGAATTAATAAAAATAAGACACTAGAAGAAAGTAATAATTATATAAATAAAAAAACAAAAATTGGAGAATTGGAGGAAGTATCAAAAATTGTATGTGGGCCAGAGATTTAGCTCAGTGGTTTTGTCGCCTGCCGGCAAGCGTAAAAACCCAAGTTCAATTCCTGGTACCAAAAAATAAAAAGTAAAAATTGTACGAGTTAAATTTCTCCTCTTTTCCAAAAGAGAGCAAAATCGTATTTTTGAGTAGATAAATCAAGAAATAAAGTGTATACATGTAAAAAAATATAATATAAAGCAATAATGGTAAGTACAGCTAATTTAAAAGAAAGCCATTCCACTATATTTACCTCAAAGAAATAGAGGTTAGCTATGGGATGATCATTATTTTTCATTTTGTTCTGTTTTCTCAAAAAATATCTTTATCTTGTATATCACTATAGAGTTCAAAGCAAACCAATGAAATACATAGTCTAGAGAAAGAAAAACTGCAGTTCTCTTTTGCATAAGGCGAGATGGGACTGGATCATGTTGCTGGAGTCGCCATGGGTTTGCCATGTCCAGGCAGCAGGGCAATGAGAGCACGTGGAGAAGGTCCCTAAACTTCCAAATTTGTCCCTGCTTGCCCAAAGTGACTCCTTAGCAGCCTCATTTCTAAAGTTGATGAACATTATTGAATTGACTTTTAGTTGTCCTTTCCTGTTTTCATCACATTTCTATAGTTTGAAAACTCATGAGGTAATTTAGTGGTACATTGATCAAAATATTTTTATAAATGTCCTTGAATTAATGCATTTTATGTCTATTATACTTTGATATGCAGCCCTTATATCCTTGTTATCTGTTATGTGTTTGAGTTTTATTCCTAATTTTTAATATATGTTTGCACAAGAATCCTGTAAAGGAAAACAGAATGTACAGATTTCTGGAAGTCTCAAGGATTCAGCACCCAAGAATAAACTGTAGACAAAGAAAAGCACTCAGATTTATAAAGAACAGGAGGCAGGACAGAAATAAATAGACAAGGCTTCATAAGAAACAGCTTACTGTTGGGGTTTAGATCTGGAGTGCCAACCGAAGCTCATTAGCTAGAGGCTTGCTTGTCAGCTGGTGGGCATTAAGAAGTGATGGATCACTCTGGCTGTACTCCATAGTTTATGGGCTTACCAGGAGGAGGGGCCTAACTGGATGGGGCAAGTCAGGAGGGCAGGCCCTTGGGAACTGTGTGTTGTTTCCAGCCCCTTCCTCTCTGGTTCTCCTGCCTTATCTGTTTCCTACAAGCCATGAGGTGAGCAGCTTTCCCCTGCCACGCACTCAAAAACAAAATCATAAAAGAAGGTAAGTCAAAAACAGCAATAAATGTTAAAGTATAAATGAAGACTACAATACAGAAATAGAAGTTAATATTATTTTGAAGAGGAAACATTGTGTGTGGGAGGGAGGTAAAGTGCAAAAAGTATCGATTATATCCTGATGCCAAAGACAGTTTGAGTGGATTTCTAGTAAAAGATACTAATTCCACTAAAGAAATTATCGATAACATTAAACAATTGAATATTGTCTCTACAATATTCATCCTACACACATTAATAATTTTAATTCCATATGAACAATGTTAATCACAATTTAAAAAGATAAAAATTTTAATTATAATTTTCCATGATTGTTGCCAAGTTTTCAACATCTTTGCTTTACTGAAAGAATAGAAAATGTCATATTTTTATGTATTCCTGTCACCATGGTTGGTGCAATCAGTTTCTTGAATTCGTGGTCCAAGAGTAAAACTGAAGTCTGTGATAATTAATTCTCTGACAGTTTTATACTGAAAAAGAAAGATCATAATGATGAAAACTAATATAAATGTTGACATTTAACAAAAAGCTGTAAAAGAAAATTTTATTATACCACAGTGGCTACTTACCAATTGATTTCTTAATAACCCAAAAGAATAAATGGACCTAGCAAAAGTCACTAAATTACTCATTCGAAATAGCTTCCGTGGGTATATTTTGCTTTCAAAGATGATGAAATTGCTCAACTGCTATCCTTGGCTTCCCATGAATCATGAAGAACCTTGAATTCCAGTTTCTCAAGCCCTTTTTCCTGGGTCACAGGATATTGAGCAGGCTCATGAGGTCATTGCCACTTGTTCACTCTTCAGATTAAAATATATTCACAGTATGAACTTTGTTTAGCTCAGCTCAAGGAGAATGTAAATGTATCTACAGATCTTGTTATTTTAAAAATGCTTTATAACCATTTAAAGATGTAACATTTGATTTAAATGTATTATTTTCACACTTAGGATGTAAATTAATAGTCTGTACAGTACTTTATTTTTATGTTTATAAATGTAATAATGTCAAAATGATTTCTTAGATGTGTTGACCTATGAAATTCTTTTGACATGTGGTGGTATTCATTAACTGTAATCATTAAGTCTATAGTAAATAATCCCTTCCTGGTGTTTTTCTTTAAAGACATGTTAATAAAGCCTAAAAAGGAATTATTCTGCCTGTACGTTACACTGGAACAGGATGTGCAATTAAAATTACCACTAAACTGTAATAAAATTTTATGAAGATGGTTTCATATGAAATTTAGGTCAAGGATGTGAATTCAGAAGCTTTGGAAAGCATTCCATTTGCTTTAGTTGGCATCCTCACAGAGATTTCTTACTACACAATAGATGTAAGGAAAGACAATAGATGAAAGGAAAAGAACAAAGATTCTTTGTAAATACTGGTGCTTAATTCTTTGAGGCAGATGACTACTGACCCTAAGTGCTCTGTAATTTCCTTGTTCCACATATTGTCTCTTACAGCCCTGTCTGGTTGTAAAATCAAAAGATTCTCCTGCATTGCTATGAACTTCAGATTCTATGCTCTTTGTGTATCCTGAATACTGTGCCATTGTTTCTTTGGAATATATCCATTTTTAATTTTTTTCTTGTTTACTTAATGTAGAAGATATAAGTTGGAGGAAAAAATCTGTGCTGTTACTTGTATACTTTCTAAAATATTTAGAGATGCATTTTTTATTATCCTAATATTTTGTTAGCCTACCGTATTCAAAGCAAACTCTGCATTTTAAAGTCTTTAAGGAAACTGACACAATTTAATATAGAATCGTTTTTTGCAAAGATGAATGATATAGTATTATCCAAAATCAGTTTTTAAATAATTCAGTCACTTTTCACCTAGTTTTGTTTCCGCGGGATAGCCTAATCTAAGGATTGGAGAAATTTATTCCTCCCATCTTATGCTTGATAGTGATGTTTAGATTCAGATGTTATAACATCAGAGCTGAGTATGAGTAAGTTATTAATAATAGATCTTCTAATGAAGTGTGGACATGACTTGAATAATAAATATCCCACCCGGTTAATAAGGCTCATCTCGTGCTTGTAATAAAACCCTAAACTGTTTCCATAATCCAGGGGAATTTTAGCAAAGTCAAATTAAGACATAAGAGTACATTCTTAAAGTGCAGTTCATAATCCTTAGAAAAATCACTGTGATTGATTTGCAACAAACCAGCTGTACCGAGAACTCAGCAGTCCCAGGTGACGACAGGAGTTGTGCTTGAGTAAACCTGTGTGCACAAGATGCTAGTCTGGAAATTTTTATTTGTCAGATTGTAAAATGCAAAGTTAAGATGTGGTTAATGGAGAACTTTTAGCAAAAACTATTGGAGAATGATATCGGGTAGGTAAACATTTACTTAAACACATTAATAAAACTGTCAGGCACATTTAAAAATCACATAATCTATTAAAGCTATTATGTGTTTCTAAACAGAAAGACTTTTTTCACCCTTTCCTTTGTAGATTCTGCTTACTTCAAGCTCCCTCCTTTTCATAACATTCTGGTGTATGCAATGTACTGTATCTGAAAATGATAGAGTGTGCCTCTCTGGTACAGTCTTGTCAATTACATACGCCTTGTTTCATTAGCTACAGCTAATTATTAGCCATAGTGTTCTAGGCTATGAATTTAAATTGAGTAAAATGAGTGGTCATTTTTTATGATTTTTTTCTAGTCATTTCAAATTCATCAAACTATTTTTATTACATGTGAAAATACAAAAAGTATAATAATGCAAGTTTTTCACCACTTTATTCAGTAACCACATAAGTAATGCGTATAAAAGTGACAGAGGTAGATGGCAATGACTCCTTTTTTTTTTTTTTTTGGCTTGACAGCTTTTGCCCACAACATATGTTCAGTGTTATCAGGGTTATTACAGAGAGCACAAACTAATCAGGTGGACAGATTCACAAACAGTTCCTAGAACACATGTTGGCCTCCCAGTGTTAACAAAGAATGTCGTACTCACTTGTAAACATGGTTAAATAATGTGAGGATTTATCTCACTTTGTTGCTTTTGAGATCATGGTTAAAATAATTTGTTGCCTACATATTTGCTAGATTGAAAGGTGAGATGCTGTGATCTTACTTTATTTGCTGTTGTGTCATGGCTTTATATTAGTTCTGATATTGATGAAACTCTCCATGTGTTTTGTCTTTAAAAATAAGTTGGAGTTAGGGTTTGTTCTTGAGGCTATATTTCTTTGGGGGAATTAATATAGAAAGCTTTTTTGTTCAAAAGTTTATTAATAGCCTGTGATCTATTAATTTCTTCTATCAAGAAAAAATCTTAACTAAATCTTATTGTAAAGAAGACAGTTCAGGAATTCTAATTCTAAGGTAATTTAATGATCTCATTTTATAAGCCATAAAATTTACTTGAAGATTGACACTGATTTCACATACAATAGCATATCTATGCATGTGTATTCTTATATTTAATTTTTAATCTGTGTATTTTATGAACTCATATCACTGCAATAGATCTTTCAGACAACTAACTGGAGAATATAAATCTTTACTTGCAAAGAAAATCAGAATAAATATTACTATTAAATTTTGAACTGAGATAATTTGAAAAGTATAAGGAGAATGTTGCCAGTAAAAGAATTCAGAATTATGAAATTTCCAAGTGTATCTGTTTACAAATTTTAATCTATAATGTACAACAGAAAGCCAATCTCAGCATTCATTACACTGACTTTGTTTTGTTTTTAATTTAGAGAGATCTCTCCAATAAAGTCAGTATTCTTAGATTTATAATTTTTTATCTTCTAAGAGGACTTTGAAGAGTCATTTTCTCCCTATTGACTAATTATATTCAAGGTGAGGGGTAATATTTATTGAAGTAAGCAAAGTTTTAGAAAGTAGAATTGTGTGAATTTGAAGTTAAAACAGATACTAACCTGTCATCAAACTAGTTTGTTCAAAGATTATAGTACTTGGCAGTATTTCCAAGATGAAATAGTATATTGTACTATTGGAGATATGGACACTGTTTTGGAATATTGGTTGCGAAACTTTGTAGGTGTCTAAATTTGGGCAAGTCATTTAACATTTATGAGCCTCAATTATCTCAACACCAAAATGTGGAGAGTATTATCTACTAAATAGGATTATTAAAGAAATTAAAGCATTCTGGTGTTTAGTAGAATGGTTGACGTGTAGGAAGTACTTGGTAAATAGCAGCTGTCATAATTGTTAGGCAGTACTCTTTGTCACTTCCACTCTCAATTTTCAGGTAAGCCTCTTGGCTTTAATCTTTGTGGAAAATGGTCCTATTACTTGGCTTTATTTTTTATCAATTAGATGAAATTCTTCTTTTCATCTCCTTGTGACAAGAAATGGTGACATTTTTTACCTAGAACTATCCTTCTGTTTGACTACAAACTTGACATTACACTTTATCAATAAATCACCTAAACAGAACTACTTCAACTTCTGCCACTCCTCTTTTCTTAGTAATAACTTAGCTCCATTCATATTCACTCTGCCCACCTGGTCCATGGTTACTTTCTCAATATGTCCTATGAGTCTCATTCATTCTTCTGTATTAATCTCACCCTTTCATTATTCTCTCTCCTTTTTTTTCTTTTTCTTTAAATTGCCTTTTCTCCCATCAGTCTATAAACTTGTCTAAGTTTGAGCTATCTTACAAAACAAGTCCTGCATCAACTCCAAGCCTTCTTATAATTTGCTCTATTTATATTAAAGAGTTGAAAGCAACCACAATGATGTTCCTATTATTGCGTTTTTATTCATTCATGAAATACTCAAATTTTGCTGTTGACTCAACCTCTTCATTGAAAATATTATTTTTATGATTAACAATTGATGTGGTTTGGATCTTAAATGTACCTCCAAGATCCTTATGGTAAACAAAGATGTGGTCACCACATGACCACAGATCAGCCTGTGGGGTTATCATTGGGAAGTGTGGAACTGTTAAGAGGTGGAGACTCATGGAAGGAAGTTAGGTCACTGGGGGTGTACCTTTAAAGTGAATGTTGGTACACTGCTTCCTTCTCTTTCATTGTTTCATCACCACAATGAAGTGTGTTGCTTTTCTCCACCGTGTTCTTTACCATCATGTTCTGACTCACCACAAGACAAAAAGCCATGAGGCAACTGACCATGAACTGAAGCATCTGAAGTCATTAGCCCAAATAAACAAGTATACCTTTTTAGTTGTTTGTCTTAGGTATTTTGTGACAGTGGCAGAAAACTGACTTATAAGCCAATGATACTGTATTTGCAACCTCAATGAATATTTTATTTGCAGCACTAGAAAAAAATCAACCTTCTCTATCTGGAATTTCTCCTGGGTCTGAGCTTCTTTCTCTGCTTTCCCTCCTAACTCTCCAGCTACTTCTTAGTTGAAATCCATGGGATCATTTTCCTCTACCTGTTTTTACTTTGTAATTATTCTTTTATTAGATCTCTTTTATTCAAGAAAAGCAAACTGGTTGATGTGATATACACCTATGATACTCTGTAACCTATATTTCTAGCTCAGCATCTCATTCAAAGTACAGGCTCACTACAACTGCTGCCTAGTAAATACTACTTGAACAACATTTGAAACATATCTTAGACAGGCCAATATAGTATGAGCCCTTTATAACTCACTAACTTTAATTCTTTACTTTGGTACTTGTACCACCTTACTCTATCTTAGGCCCTTTGGGCTGCTATAACATAATGCCATAGACTGGATGTGTTATAAAGAACAAAAAATGTGTATTTCTCACCAAACCTAAAGTTCAGTAATTATAGTCTCTTAGCTTTTCAAACATTAAGCACATCAGAAGTAACTCTTTTCTTTCCCCTTCCCCTCCCACTTCCCCTACCTCTTTGGACCTTTTCTTCAATTTTATTCTTCTTAAACCCCTAAGATGCCACCAAAATGTCCTGCACCTACCAAGGCTTTATTAATACAGTATTTTATTAAATTAAATTACATAACTACAGGAAACATAGCATATTTAGGGTTTAAACTACAAAAATAGACATTTTTCTGACCATATTTGAAATTTGCAGTTTTTTACAATGTGTAGGTGCTCTAGGAACATAACCTCCATGAATTTCAGGGGTCCACTGTAAAGTTCCTCACATCTACCTCAAGAAGCTTCTATATTAAATGTTCACCATATGCTATATTGTTTTGACATATTCTCATGTGAAAGGGGGGCATTTGTTTCTTTTAAAACATAAAAGAGAAGTAAGGCCTAGAATTTATATTTTATAGTATTAATTGATTTCTCATCTAGAGATGATATCTGAATCTACAGTAACTCTTTAGAAAGAAAAGTACTTTGAAAGTAGGCAGACCTTTATTACAGTACCTCATATTCCAACAAGTAAGAGAAATTCTAAATAAAAATATATCACAAAGCAGTTCCAATGCAATGTAAGAATTTCAAAGAATGGAATATAGTAGAAGCACCTTTCTCATTGCTTGTAAGACTAATTTTGTTTTTATGTTTGAAAAACAAAGGGGATTAATAATAAAGAAATGGCACATGATTTCAAAGCCTGGATAAATTACAACCTCAGGACTCTCTGGTCCTGCATGCTGGACAGTCAGACTCATCTGAGACACGATGGTGAAGGTATTGGGCCTGTTGGGCTCCATACTGGGCACCTAGTCACCAGGGCTGCTTTCAACACTGACACAGTGGATATTGTGGCCATCAATGACCCCTTCATTGACCTCAACTACATTGTCTACATGTTCTAGTATAATTCTACCCATGTCAAATTCCATCAAGGCCTACAACAGGAAACTCATCATCAACAGAAAGGCCATCTCCACCTTCCAGGAATGAGATCCCACCAACCTCAAGTGGGCCGATGCTGGCACCAAGTATATGATGGGGTACCCTGGCATCTTCTCCACTATGGAGAAGACTAGAATTCACTTGAAAGGTGGAGCCGAAAGGGTCATCATCTCTGCCTCTTCTATGGATGGCACCAAGTTAGTGATGGGTGTGAATCGTGAGAAGCATGACTACTCCCTCAAGATTGTCAGCAATGCTTCCTGCACCACTGGCCACCCTGGCCAAGGTCACCATGACAACTGTGGACAGTGGAGGGACTCATGACCATAGTCTATGCCATCACTGCCACCCAGAAGACTGTGGGCAACTTCTCTAAGAAATTGGCATGATGGCCATGGAGCTGCCCAGAACATCATCCCTGCATCCATTGGTGCCACCAAGGCTGTGAGCAAGGTCATCTCGAGCTGAATGGGAAGCTCACAGGCATGGCCTTCTGCATGCCCAGCCAAATGTGTTGGTTGGTGGATCTGACCTGCCACCTGGAGAAACTAGCCAAATACAGTGACATCAGGAAGGTGGTGATGCAGGCATTTGAGGGCCCCGTGAAAGGCATTCTGGGCTACACCAAAGACCAGGCATTCTACCACCTTTGATGCTGGGGCTGGCATTGCCCTGAATGGGTACTCATTTCCTAGTATAATGATGAGTTCAGCTACAGCAACAGGGTGGTGGACCTGATGGGCCACATGAGCTCCAAAAAGTGAGGACCCCAGACCACTGCCCCAGCAAGACTACGGAGGGAGAGGCCTGGGCTGTGTACTGAGCCCAAACACACTGAGAATCTCTCCTTCTCACGACTTCCTTCCCAGATCCTTGGAGAAGGGGAGGAGCCTAGGGAGTGCTGGCTCAACATGTATCACCAATAAAGCCCACTGCACCCTCCCAAAATAAATAAATTACAGTCTCAGAATTTCATTCATCTTTTTCTTTTCTTTAGAGTCACACTCAATTACAGGGTCTTTAGATCTACCAGACTTGATATAAAGATTTTCCCAATATATTTCAGTCATAGTATGGAAACACAATGACAAACTCTGCTAAATTGAATTTTGAGCTCAATTGTCAAAATATTTTTCCTCATAAAACTATTTTGAGATTGCTCCTTAAACTGATATATTAATTCAAAATACCTTTCTCTTAAAATACTGAAATAACATGCATTTGGTTTTAGATGAAGGAGTTCTAAAAGTTAAGTGCCAATATTAAGAAGTATATACATTTTATTCTTTGCATGAGGCCACACTAATGTCTAAGATTTACAGCCAATAAGTACAAATTGTTATCATTTCCAAAATTATGTTTAGTTGCCTATACATTTTTATGCACTCACAGTGACTTTGAAGTGACATATCTGATTTTAAATCACTGGCCTTTTTGCATAAACTTAACAAATAAAGAGAAGTCATATTTAATATTATTAAAGTATAGCTATTCTGTGTATGTGTGTGTGTGTGTAAATACATACACATATATAATTTGGAATGCTTTAATAAAAATTATAATACACTTAGGGAAAAGGTGACATTTTGCATAAATACTATGTATATTACTTTCAACCCAATATTCCTCCTAAAATTTAGATGTTTTTTAGCTGCATCCACTCAAATTGGTCTAATTTCACTTTATCATTGAGAATTTCTTACGGTTAAAAAATATACTATATGAGAAACATAGCTAAAAATTTATAATATTGCCCAAACTGTAAAAATACTTAAAGGTATTACTTCTACCATTTTCAAAATAACCATTCAAAGTACTTCTTGAAAGTATTACCTGTGTTTAATAATCTGAAAAAAAAAAAAACACCCAGCTATTTAAAACAGAAGTGCTTTCCTGTTAAGGACGTATTTTAGAAAGTGAGCTTTAGTCCAACAATTTTAGTTCTTTATACATGAATAATACCCCATTCTGTATATAAATCACATTGTCTTTATCCATGTACCTATTGATACAAATTTAGGCTAATTTCATGCCATGACTATTGTGAATAGTTCTGTGATAAGGATAAAGTTTCTCTATTGTATACTGGCTTTGATTTTTTCTGGTTTATAATCAGGAGTGGTATCACTGGAAATTTTCCTACTCCTATTTTTAGTTTTCTGATGAACCTCTATACTGATTTTCATAGTACTAATTATGTTCCTACCAGCTGTATACAGGCAACAACTTCTCATCCCCAATAAATTAGAGGTATGATCTTGCAGCAGACTCAAAACCCAAAAGCCAGCTACACCTGGAAGACATCTCTAAGAAGTAGTCATTTCCTAAGGGTTCTCAATACCAGCACTAAAACTACCTACCATAAGGAATTTACAAGCATCACTGCAGAAATTAAACTAAAAAAAAAAAAAAAGAAGAAGGAAATGTGAAGACACAAAAGCAAGACAGAATGTCAGATTGCCAATTTGCCAAAGGCAAACCTGGGAGAAATGAAGTGGAGCAATTCAAAAGCCACCCACCTGGACTCTCAGAAGTAGTAACAGTGGAAGTCACAAAGAAAATTAGAACCTAGAAAAAAATCATATCAGATATAATTTCTCAGATAACTATAGACATGATGACCATAATGAAAGATATGATTAGTAAATCTAGAGTAGATACAGATTTATAAACAATAGAGGAGCTTAGAAAAAGGATGGAAACTGTGAATGCCCAACACAGGAAAGAAATGGAATCCATGAAACAGATTCCAACAGGTATCCAGGAGATTAAATTATCTATTGAAAGTATACTCCGCAGAATGAACTGATGCTGCAAGGACAGAATATCAGATCTAGAAGACACATTTGTGATTAGTGATGATGAAAAGAAAGATTTCTTAAAAATAGCAAGACCATGATAAAGCTATCCAAGAGCTGCTAGATGATGAAAAGAATAACACAAAGTTGATCAATGAAAAAGCAGGAGATAGCACAAATGATATAAAATAAAAACTTATTCACAGAAGTGATGGCAGAAAACTTCCCAAGTATGAAAAAAGAACTTGACATACAGATAAGTGAGGCATATAGAACTCCAATTATCCACAATTTTTTAAAAAACTACATCATGGTAAATAATAGTCAGAATTCCAGAAATTCAACACAAGAACAGAATATTAAAAGCTGTTAGAGAAAAGAAATAAATCACCTACAAAAGAAAGCCCATCAGAATCACAGCAGACTTCTTAACACAAATCGTTAAGTCAAGGAAAGCTTGCAATGAAGTACTTCAAGTCCTAAAAGAAAACAAGCTCCAGTCCAGATTGATGTACCCTACAAAACTAGCTTTCAAAATTGATGGAGAAATAAAATATTCCCGCAACAAAGAACACATGAAGAAATTTATGATCACAAAAACAGCACTTCAAAACATTATGAAGAATATTATAGAAAGAGATAATGAAGCTTATAACTCCATAAACCCCAACAGAATGAATCCACCAGGCAAGGCAAGCAATTAAACAGAAGGGAACAAAAGGAAACCAACAAGAAAATAACATGGCAAGGATAAGTCAGTACATATCAGTCATAACTATTAATGTAAGCGACCTCAATTCACCAATCAAAAAAACAGACTGGTAGAATGGATCAAGAAACAAGATTCACTCTTGCAATAGGTGGGCTAATGTATTAGCTGAGAGGACTGAACAACTGGCACCATGAACTTGAGCTCCACAGGAAAAGATGTTGGTTCCCACCTGGCATAAAAGGCCTCAGAGTGCCCTGCCTTTAGCTGGATTATATCACCTTGTGTCGGGATCATCTCAGTCATAATCTTGATGCACTGAACTCCAGAGTAGATTTTCTAAGATTTTTTTTCTTTCTCTCTCTTTTTTTTTTGAAATGGATATTTTTACCCCTTTTCAGATGGAGAACCTGAGACATAAAAGAATGAATACATATATAGTGGGCTAGATGGGAGAAAAAGCTGCTTTTAACATGTCAAAAGAATTTGGACGGAAAAAAAAAAGAAAAAAAAAAGTGGACAAAAAGTGGCAGAAGATTCAGAAATACTGCGTCACTCTTGTTATTGTCACAGCATAGACCTTACCACCAGGAGCTGTCCTGTATTCAAAAGTATGGCTCTCCTCTCTGATCTCAGTCTCCACACCTTCTAATTTATGTTCTCCAGTTGCTAATTCTTCAAAATCTCTAGTCCTCTCCACCAGCACCCTTTGGTATTTGTTCCTCTCTCCCCATGATAGATTTAATGGTCCATTCCTTAAACACAATCCTAAATACCCTTGTCCCATTCTACTTTCATCCTTCCTTCCTGGACAAATGCCAAGTCTTCCTCTTGCAGACCTGCTTCTATTTAGTGGCTGAGTCTTATTGGATAAGATCACACATAAAATAAAGTATATTAATTATACCATCATAATTTTGTGATTTGCAATGAAGAGTCAATTTGCCAGGTGTGATCACAAAGGCCTGTAATCCCAGCACTCTAGAGGCTGAGGCAGGAGGGCCACAGCAAGTTTAAGGCCATCCTGCTACATAGTGAGTCCAAGGCCATCCTAGAAAACATAGAGAGACCCTGTGTCGAAAACAAACAAACAAAACAACTAATAGTCACTCCAACATTTTATGGTAATCATCTTTTCAGCTGTTCATTTCCTATAAACTTAATAAACAGTTTCTATGGGCATTTGAGGTACATGAATAGGGAAAAGGTAAATTTCTCCATTTCTTTGGGCTCTTGGCATGTTTCCTTGCCTTAACAAAATTGTTTCAAATGTTTTTAACTTTGACAAACTTTTATTCCTCCAATCCCCTTAAACAAAAATAGTGGAACACACCCACCTCACAAAATAGCTAGAAGTCATCAGCATGCAATTTTTCTTCATGAAATCTTCAAAATGTGTGGATTCCACCCCTCTTTTCTTCCTTACTTCTTGTAGTGTAAGAGGTAATCCTTTAGAAAAATCTCTCCTGGTCTTCCCAGGCTGGTAAAGTTGCTGTTACTTCTCTCAGTGCATTTTTTACTCTCTACTACGACTTCAGTTTATACCATCTTTCTGCATCACTCACAGCCCACATGAACAACTCGTGCCTAGCATTTACTTGGTGCTTATGACCCACTGAAAGGCATGAAACCATGCAGGCTTTCCTCTGGAATTTCTCAGGGGAATACTGTAAACTTTCTAAGTTTTGTACATTACAAATCCTAAATATAGCTTTATGGTGTGAGATTTTTGACATTGTCACTACCAGGAGAGAAAAAGAACTTCGAAACTATGAAAATGTCATCTAAAGTTGTAATGTTCATGTGAATATTAAAAAAAGCAAAGCCATCCGCTAATTAAACAAAAAAGTATCCTCCTCGGAGAGAAAGCATATTGGAAAATTGGCAAGGCTTCTGTGGTAAGTGATTGTGAGATGTCACGTGATATCACTGTTTTGATGGTTAAAATCATGCTACTACATCTCTCTCTTTACACTTGGATTGAACCACTAATGTTCATATTGTGCAACACCTCTTGATATAAGTGTGGCAAATATGAGGAAGAAGTACTTGGCAGACTTTTTTAGTCACTTCCAAAAGCAAATTATGAAAGAAGCCTTTTTTGTTTGTTTAATCTCTGTACTGTGAGTCATAATGCAGACTGTGAATGTGCATGGAAATCACTGGTGCTGAAGCAGCTATGTGCTGACAGAACCAGAGAATTCCCAGCGAATAATGCCTTCACAAAACTGCATCCACCTTCACCTTGTCTTATTTATGTTACTCTCCAAGATATGTCTTCTAATGTGTGTTTAGCATTGAACAAATGGTGAAATGCAGCTGTTAAAACCAAGGGCACTGAATACACACCTATCAGGGCTCATGCAAAACAACAATGAGGACTGCACACTAATATACTAGAGTATGGAAGCAGCTAAACAGAATGGCCCTCACAGAGTGTTTCAAATAAGTAATAAATGATGAAAGCATTTCTTTATAATTATGACCATTCTAATTAGTACCATATCCACAATTTCAATTGGCTCAATCAATTTATACCCCTCATCAATATAATAGTATCTTAAATTCTTTCCGTTTAATTCAGGGGTGACAGCAAAACTTTTAAAATGACATATAATATAATAAGATTTCTTAAGATTAAGTTGTGATGTGTAGGTTTTAATCACCTCTGTTCAACCCCTGGTATTTGTGATTTTCTTTACTGTTTAGTGAAAGGAAGAAGTAATAGTTTGGTGAAATATATAAACTACCTTTAGCACAAGAAAAATGTCTTTTTAAGTTGCCTGTAACTGAGGAATACATTGAGAATCCATTTCCCACCATTTTGTAAGTTCAAACTTCTGGGGATTTTTGTTTTGTTTGTTTGTTTTGGAGCACTATGGATGAACTTAGGGTTTTGAGCATGCTAGGCAAGCACCCTACTCCTGAGCCACATCCCAAGCCTTTTTTCATGTTTTCACTTTGATACCCCTCTAAATTGCCTAGACTGGCCTGGAACTTGGAAGCCTCCTGACTCAGCCTTCTGATTAGCAGGGGTTATAGCTACTCACCACAATATCTGGCTTGTTTTTGTTTTTGTTTTTGTTTTTGTTTTTCTAATGTGGCATGACTACTGACTTACTATCATCAGTGAGGAATTGCTTCATGATTTCAGGCTAATGTTCAATCTAAATATATGCAAAACTGCCTTAAAGAGTCATAATACACTTGCTGACATTCTCAATGGTCTATAAAGGTAAATTATAATTTTATAACTTAAGGAAATAAGAAAAAAATCTGGATTTTATACTGACTTAAACTATACATCATCAAGTAGATAGGTACATCAGTAAAAGTGTAAATAATTTCATCCTTAATAATTGATTACTTTAAGTATTGTATTTTATTTTACTACATCATGATAAACCTTTTATTCAGAACTTCCTGTAAAACTGGTAATTCCAATGTATGTTAAAAGTACAAATTTTGAGGGAAAGGGAAATAACTACAAGGTAGTGCTAAAGCACCGCCATGTATCTTTGAGCTTCTAAACGAGCTATTTTTAGCACAATGCAGTTAAATCCCCTACCCAACACATCACCCTGGTGACTAACTTTCCAAAATTAATGTGTTTACTCAATTTCCCAAGCTAGAGATTATGAATTCTCCTAAACTCTTTTTAAAACTTCTATTCACTTCTGACAAGCTGAAAACACTAATCAGAATCTGATTAATGTTACCTTATAGGGGAAAAATGAGAGCATGCTGACCCAATTTGGCAGAATCATTCCCTATAAAAAGATACCAAGGTTTAAAAAGAGAAAACAATTGAATCTCTATTTCTACTCTATCAAGCAATTCCTCCTTGTTAATTAGCTCAAAGAATGTCCAATTTAATTTTTTAAAGATGTGCTGGTAATGTGAATTATTTAAATGACAGAGAATAAAAACAAACAAATTTCTAATTTAGTAAATAATCATTCACAGAAAATGGATTTTATCAAATTAAATAATCCTCACTTATATCTCCTAGCAACCCAAAAAGTGATAGTTGGACATAACACTATGAATGATTGTGATTTGTATAAGGCGCTTTGGGCTGCAGCTGCAATAATGTTTTGTGGTTACAGCTTCTTTTCTTCTCCTGATATGACCACTAACTTGAGTGTTTATGAAAGAGCCACAGAAGCTGAGGTCATCACAATATTACCTTTATTGCCAAGGTTCTCCTAATAGTTCCAGAAACATTTCATGACCAAAAGGAATTTTCAATTGAAATATCTTGTGCTGACTCTGATTAAGGAGATGTCTTAGTCTGTTTTGTGCTGCTATAATAAAATACCACAAACTAGATAATTTATAAAGAACAGAAAATTATTTTCTCTATTTCTAGAAGTCTATGGCCAAAGCATTGGCGGGTTCTGCTGATGAGAGCTGTGTCTCCAAATACCAGCAGGTGGAAGGCAAAGGAGAGCAATTTCTTAGCCAAGCCCTTTAATAAGGACATGTAATCCCAGTCACAAGGGGAAGAGTCCTCATGACCTAATCATCTCTTAATGGCCTTACTTTAATAGCATCACATTTCCCATTCAGTTTCAACCCTAAATTCTGGAGGGGACATATTCAGAACATAGCAGGAGATAGATACAAACTCATATCCATACATCCAAACATCAAATAAACCAATTGAATCACCAAAAATCTCTATGTTTTTAAAGAATAAGATTCCATAGAAATGGACAGTAAAACAGAATTCTGAAGGTCAACTATATTAGACTTCCTTCTAACTTCTTTCCAACTAAGAAAATAATACCTTACTCTATTCCCCAAAAAATTGAAAGACAAAAGGGAAGGGAAGGAGTGGAAGGAAGAAAAAGCTGAATTGTAATTCCTTTTCCTTTTTGGCTTTCTTCTAATAAAACAAAGCTGGAAGCTTTTCTGTTCAAAAAGAGACTGCTTTTACTCCTAATACTGCTCAGGATTTCTTACTTTTTTCCACCTCTTTTCAGGATGCTGCCCCTGGAGCCCTGTCTAGCTTTCGGTTGCTCTGTCAGGCAGGGACCAACACAAATCGCAGGTGAGGCCAGCAGGTGGGACAGGCTCCATGCCTAGCCTACTCCGGCCACAGTGGGATCCCCCTCTGCTTCTGGCAGCCCTGCCCAGTCAGTCCTTTTCTTGACTACGTTCTCTCAGATCAACAGAATTTGTATTTAGGACCATTATTTTTAAAATTCTTAACCTTCTTGTTTCTCTGCTTCCATACATGAAGACCTTCATTCATTACTTATTCTTTCCTAAACCCGCCATCAGAAGAAAGTGACCGTACACTCTGTCCAAGTTCAAGAGTGAAGAAGGGCAGAAAAAAAGGGAGCCATCAGGCCACTGGGGAGTGACTTGGTCCTTTAGGCCAGCTCAGAGTTCTCAGAACAAAGGGAAAGCAAAGTGTCCCTGCTAGCAGATTCTTGGGGTAGTTTAGCCAGAAGGGGGTCTGGGGAAAGGAAATAGACTAGAAGAACCCTTGTGGAGGGGAGGAAATTCTTTTGCATCTGTGTTATCCACATACCTCTTGTCAATTGATTTGGCTTTGTCCCTGAAAAACCATTCAGTATAGCAGAAAACAAGAAGCTTTTCATGTTTCCTTTGTTCAAGGTCAACTTTTCACAAGTTTGATTTCCTCCCACTCACCCATTTCTGCCACAAAGCTTTGGCATATAAAGCATTTCTGAGCAAAATCAAATGAGATAAAATAACCCTCTATTGTTTGTCTTACTGGCATTTTAAAACTACACTCAACTTTCCTGTAGATGCAATATCCCACCAGTTATTCTGCCCCAGGTTTCTGGGCAATGTGGATGGGGAGGAGGAGAGAAGCCTGCCTAGAGCCACCTCTGTGTGAGTCTCCGTCAAGGTTCACTTGCAGCATCAACTCTTCCTTCTGCCGCAAAAATGTTTTTTCCTCCATTTACAAACCTGACATGAAGTAAAAAAAAAAAAAAAAAAAGCCCAGTGAAAAGATACTTTTGTTTAACTGTGCAAAGGTCAGGGAAAAATGTGGTAAAGGACATTTTCCTTTTCAATGCACATTAATCTGGATTTTGCTCCCCCACGGGGTCTCTCGAAAACCGGTGAGAGTGAGCTGGAGTCCTACACCTCCAGGCTGCCATGGGTCCTGACGACATAGGTGGTGGAGGGTGGAACCGCACAGCTGGGAGGCCCCGCCCCCTTCGTTGCCGCAAGTGTCTTCCTCTTACTGTTTCTCCTGTCATTGGAAGGAATATGACAGACGATTAATTGTAAACGAGGACCCACCTCTAGACCTGCCCCCTTAGTAATGTTCCAATAACAATTCTGCATTTTGCATCTGTGATATGATGAAAATTAATGGACCTAAGAATGATGGATAAAATATTCAGGGAAGAATTTGTTATTGCTCTATGAGTAAAATGTAAAAAAATATTTTTACAGCTATGATACCTTCCTCTGTGAGAGAAGAAAAGAGCAGGGACGTGTTACAATCATTGTGACACCTCTGTCTATTGTATGCTCCCCTATTTTTCCTGCTCACCTAATACATTTTACTAAATAGCTTCTAAACATATTACTTTCTCATTCATGGCAGAAATCTACTTTTGTTTATGAAACAAGTCCTATCACTGTCTTCTTTAGGTTCTACTACATTATGTGAATGGCTTCTTCATTGCAAATCAGTTACTTCCATTTTTATAGGTGGAATTTGGTTATGTGCTCCAGTGATTAAATTGACAAAGGATTCAATCCAAAGAGCAATCTCCAATCACTCCTGGTTGAAAATGACTCCTGGGCAAAAGTCCAATGAGGTTAAACATTGCAAAGAACTTTGAAACACAAAAAGGTTATGCAAATACATGACAAGAGATGATCCATTTCAGTACTGCTACAAAGCAGCATGTTTCCAATGTATTTTTACCTGAATCTCTTCCCATAACCCCAGCTATTTCAAGCAAGTCCACCCACTTGGTGCTGAGGAGTGTAAAAGGAACAGAAGCTCAAATTAAGATGTGCACTCTCACACTTGATTGGCCACTGAACATCAGCAGATTTGTATGAGAATTCTTTTATGACTTATGTTCTCATGGGAAAAAAAAATGACAATCACTTTTAGTACTTTCAGGTTATGTTATTTTCATATTACATAGGAAGTGTTTTTAGAAATCGTAGATAAAACTTTCAGATTAATAGCTCCTGTACACAAGCTAGCCCTAAGGAAAAAAGGATGAGCAGATTAGGGTTTCTTCTTATTTAAACCTTTCTGTTAAATCAAGGAGCCAACTGAGCTCTTGGGGAGAAAAGACAGGAAATAGTTGAGCAGGAGACATAAATTCTTTAAACTGGTATCTCTTATACATTTTCCTAAATGGGTGGGCATAGTTGCTGTTTATATCCTGAGCATAGTCGGCAAATTCAGAGGCCTTTTTTCAGATAGTACTGTGTTCAAATTCAAGCTCTTGGGGCCAGGGATTTAGCTCTGTGGTTTCACTGCTTTCTGCGCAAGCACAAGGACCTGAGTTCGATCCCCAGTACCAAAAAAAAAAAAAAAATTCAAGCTCTGCCATTATTTAGCTATGTGAAATTAGAACTTCGTTCTCATTTCTTCTCATCTGTAAATGGAATTAATAATGGTATTTAAGTTGTAAAGATGTTATAAAGAGTAAATCAGATACAAACTCAACATTTTTAATACAATGTATAATTAAGTAGTAAATGGTTAATAATTGCATCATGTCATAAAAGAAGCTACATGGCATTCTTCCTCGCCTTTTCCATGTATTTATTTAAACATTTGTATTTTAAGTGAAGGTTTTTTTCTGGTTAAATTTCTTCTTATATCTGTTTAATACTTTTTAAATCTTTCATTTCCCCTCTCTACTTCATTTTTCTTTATACCATGCTACATTTCACATCCTCTATTGCTTAATTTTTGACTCTCCTCACTACAGTGTAATCTCTAGTAGGACACGGATTATTTTCTTAATTCTAAACACTGCTGCAGCCCCAGAGCATATGACCTGGAGCATAGTAAGCACTCAGGTATTCAGTGAGCAACTGTTGAATGAATGAATGAATGAATGAATGATGTGGCCTCTATTACTCTACATTGAGCATATTCTTTGTCCTTGCTTGCTTCTTTTTCTTCAGATATTTTTTATCCTGACAATTCTGGAGGCCCTTAATTTCCATGTGACAGGGAGAGTTTATTATATTGTCATGGGATAGTACATCTAAAGCAGGAACTGAACTGGTGGGTTCTCCCTTTGGATGTGTTATAAACCTGATCTATTTCCCATTTGGTCTGGAGCCAGGACTTGCCTCATTCATGCCTTAGGAAAGGAAGGTTACAACTGAAAGTCAGAGTAAGAGTTTAGGTTTCAAAATCATGGGACCCAACGGAAGGCAGAGCTATAAAAACATGTGGCTACTGGAGCCAGTTTCTCTTTTTTTCTCTGTAACTAAAATAGACTCCCTGGATAATGGGAATTTGAGAGTTAGAGATAGAATAAAAATGAATAAGAGACAAAGGTCCTTGAGAAAGAAACCCTAGAACACAGATGTTTACTCACCCTCCACCTGGACACTGGGATTCACATAAACTCCAGTTAATTTGGTGATCTGAGAGCCATTTTTTCATGTTTCATTTTCTGAATAATGAACAAGGAAGCAAAAAGACTTTCAAGTAGAAATGGCTATATGGGAACATCAGTGTTTTGGTTACTTTCTCATGACTGAGACACAGTACCCAAGACCCACAAGTTGAAAGAGGAAAGGCTTATTTTAGTTCACAGTTTCTACAGATTTCAGTCCATTCTTAGCTGACTTCAAGGCAGGGTGGCATGGTAGAGGGAAAACAGTCCATGGTAGGGTAGAAAGGAGGCAACATGATTTCCTTCTTCTTTCCCTTTTTTTTTTTTTTTGATACCGGGGATCGAACTGGAGACCTTCCGCTTTCAAGGAAGGTGGCGAACGGTGCCTCTTCTTTCCTTTTTATCCCAAGCCTATTGGTTGGTACCACTCACACCCAGGATGGGGCTTCCCATTATCCACACCTAGAACTATGTGAAACCAATTCAGTTATCACATACCCTTAATCCATATTCACACAC
This sequence comes from Heterocephalus glaber, assembly GCF_000247695.1. The sequence continues at coordinate 15,944,219 of NW_004624774.1, read as the reverse complement.
CTTGATCCAGCCACTTCTGAAAAGCCTCATCTATGAGTGCATGCGGCTTTGAGGGAATATCTAGATAGAAGGCATAACACAGATATACTCTCATTCCATTGTGATGTAAATCTGAAACTGGCAAACCTTCTCTTCCCCCTACCTTAGTCACTGTTTTTAGGACACCACAGTTCTGCCTTAGCATCACCAAGTTTTAAGGACCATTATTGTTTTGATTGCTGCTCACCTCGGGCTACCCAGAGAGGCTCCCATTCCTCTGTGGCTAAGGATGATGGCCCTCGTGTCTCAATATACATATAAACCCTAATCATTGACATCAAGTTTTATGTATAGAAGGCATTTCTATTTTATGTAAATATTTTGCTAAAATCTATGCAGTTTTAATTTCTACTTTTGTCTAATAGTTTCTTCTTGACAAGAAAAGTAGAGGACAACCTTTAAAGAAAGTCCAAATTTTTACTGTAATGTACTTACTAGCTTGGGCTTTTGTGTAATTTTTCATCTTCTGACATCCCAGAAGTGGTATGAACTAGTAACCTCTTCATGTGTATTTTGTATTGTCGGGGTTTTTTTCACTTTGAACTAGAGCTCTTTTGGAAGTGAAAATAACCCCCTCCCAGGATTAAAACCTATATCAGAGGATTCTTTAGCATTCCATGCCCCTAGCATATCTGCAAAGTCTCATTGGATTTATTGGCAGGTAAAATGGGTTGCAGATTTGAAGACGTGGAAGACATGCTAACAATTCTTTTGTTACTTTCTGGTTCATTGTTACCCTCTTCCTTGTTATCTTCCAAATGGGCTCAGGGGTATGAAGACAATAATAATTTCAGTGATTTACTGTGATTGGATATGCCAGATTTCTGCCACAGGGCTACATGCTGTCTGTCCCTGGCCACAGCATCTCTAGCTAGGAGTTGTTTCTACTTGTTGGATAATTGTGTTTACTGAGAAGACGCCTGTGGAGTTTGAGTAACCAGGGAGAGGCTTTGTGTTTCCCCATTCTCTACATTCACAGGCACATACTCTGCTTCAAAATAAGCTGCTTCAGAAAATTTACAGCAAAATAGCCATTAACATTCCTTACTGTAATCAGTGTGACTGTTATAGTGCTCCATACCCCTGGTATCTCCCAGCCCAAAGGAAACAATCCATGGTCCTATAGTCCCTAAAATTTCTTCCCATGTCCTGCTCCCTCCTTGCAGCTCACACTTCTCTTTCAGAACAGCACTACCTCTGTTCTCATGCTCATAAATTCCTTTGTCTCACCTGCTGTCCCTCTTGACAGTGTACTCTAATTGTAATAAACTCCTGTCATTACTCTGGAATAAATTCTTTAGCCACTCATGTCACCACCCTCATCACACTGTCTGGCAAAGTAACTCCTAATGGCTTAGCTCAAGCTTCTATATCTGACCAATAACATTAAAAGTACTCAGCTGCTAAAATGGCTGCAACAAAAAAACAGGCTCAGAACATATCATAAGGCTGTCATTCCATAGTGTTGATCCAGGCAGATATAAACTAAAGATTTCAAAAAAACAATGGCAGTGTGAATTGAATAGCAACTTTAACAAGAGGAAGAATATTAGCAGGTAAAATCAAAGGATGTCAATTGAACAGGAATAGTGAGAGCAAAGATTGACTTTCAAAAATATTGATGTACTTACTATTTAGGTTAGTGATAAGGTTTAAACTACTATATCAAAAAAAAGGAGCAGAATAGGTGTGAGTCAGGACAGAGGGAGATGCAGTGTGTTTTGTTACAGCCCATAAGCATGAATAAATAGCAGTGATAAGCAAATTAGAATGTTTCCATCTCCATAGGGGGTCAAAATAACCGATTAGAATTATTGTTGCGAATATAGATGTCTGGTAATTGTTTTAAATGTAGCTGAAAACAGATTAATTGACTTAGCAATGATGAGGTCAAGAGTCACAGGTAAGCATGCAAATTGTGACATTTTATTAGGCAGAGTAATTTAGATGTAGCAGATTGGGCTTCTGTACATCCCTGTTGCTCTCTCAGCCTTTACACTATTGATATAATATGAAAAAGATTAACAGCTTTAAAAAGAAGTCTGCTTTCTAAGAACATATGAAATCAATAGACCAAGACAAGTGAATACTTTCATCTTTGATTTGAGCTTTTAAGTTCACATTTCCTCTTTTGAACATCTAGAACCATTTAGCTAAGTCCTTGCACAAAGAAAGACAATTTAAAACTATGTAGAGGTTCACAGTAACTGCTTTCCTTGGGCCAAACTCTCAGTGGCCCTTCTGAGTAGCAGCGTTTGTCTAAGCCCTGGGAATCACACAGCTATGCCTAAACTTGCCTGGTTTTTTCCCAGCATATAACTAAATCTATCTTTACTGATCTTTCTACCTATTGGTAACTTTATATTAATTTATATCCTCTCTCTCTCTCACAGATGGGAAGAAATATTCACATATCATCAAGTTAAAAAAACAAAAATGGAGGGACAGGAAACTTCCCCTTAATCCTGCTCCTGTTACATAATGACCATAAATATTCCAAGAGGCAGAATCCTCCTTTAAAATTTCTTTCTCATTCTCCAAAAATATTGAGGGTTTTTTCCCATTTTTTATTTCTCTATTTTAAAATAAATGTAAATGGAAAACTAGATAATGTAATGTTAAAACCATAAAATGCTAGGCCATATGAAGAAATAATAGGCAGAAAAGTCAACTGGTAGAATACATTCAATTCAATATTTTAACAAATACTTACAGAGCAACTCTTCTCTGCAAGCACTATTGTAATTGGGATAGATCAATGAACAAAACACACAAAGATCCCTGCCCTTGTGGAGTTTCCATTCGAGTGAGGGGAACTTATAATGAGACCTGACTATAAGGCCAAACTTAGGGAAGAGTGCAGACGACTGCACTCACCTCTGACACCCGTCCAAGTTTGGGGGTCCTGAAGATACCTTCCAATCTGAAAATTCACTAGCAGGACTCACAGAACTCTGTAGAAAGCATAGACCATGGTATGTTGTTAGTATTTCTTAACAGTCCTAGAAGTTATTTTGAGTTAGATTTTTGTCTACATTCTTTATAACTTCCCAAGATTAAGCAACTAAATTTTTAGGGCAATAATTTCTTTTTTTATATGACTTTTCTTTCCTGTAAATCAAGCACTCTGCTATGTTTTGAGGATAAAAATGATGAAAACACATCTTTCTATTTCTTTTGAAAAACAGATTTGAAGTTTTAGATATTCAAGGACTAATTGTCATGATGTCAATCACAGTAGTGCATAATAGGTACAAACAAACAGAGCAGTAAATGCAATTTCACTTTTTTCAGTGATGCTGATTGGCTAGTTATATATATGCACATTTAAAAACAATAACTGAGTGCATGCAGGAGAAGCATTCTAACTTCTAATATAGCTCCTTTATCCAATTAAATTCAACGACATTGATTTAAGGTGTGAATGTGGACAAGTGTTCTGATCTTGGATTTTCCTATTTATCAAATAAAGATAAGGTAATAGTGCCTGCCTACTTGGGAGAAAGCTTGCAAAGATTTATTTTTTAAAAATACATATGTGCAAAGTTGCTAGAGTTTCCCTAATTGACTTTAAGTCAGGTGATGTTTATTATACTTCATACTACATTTGACATCGAAGTATTAAAATTTAGAAATTACAGAGCAGAGGGGATTATGAAAAAGTATTAATTTTTATAATGCCAAAATCTCTTAAATTTCTACTGTTTGAGAAAAGTGTATATAATCTGAGGGACTGGAAAGATTGAGATTCTTGTGTTAAAAGTAAATGAAGTTATGTGGTCCTATTCCTAGCAAGAGCCCACTCTGCTAATATATGCCAGAGTTTGGGTTCTGTTGAAAATAACCTTTTGGCTTTTCTTTGATTGGAACACATTGCACAAAAAGATGTTGTTATTTACTGGTAAAGCTCTACATATTTAAGAGTGAAAGTCTCTGTCTGGATTTATATTTCATGTCTTCTTTCAATTAAAGAATCTACATTTTATAGAGTGACCTTATATACTGAAAAAGCAGCCCCATTTCATTGGTGAATTGAAAGAAAACAGCAATCCAGTACATAAGACAAGGCAGTTTTCTAGAGGTCAAAGAAAAATGCTATAGTAATGATATTCCAGTAAAAATATATTTTAACCTTCCATGTCATACATTTTAGTGCTTGTACTCGTTATACAAGTAGTATATTTTTAAAAATAGCTGAATTGAATCCCACTTGATCAGGGTGTGTGATCTTCTTGATGATCTTCTGCATTCTGTTGGCCATTATCTTATTAAGGATTTTTGCATCTATGTTCATTAGCAAGATTGGCCTATAGTTCTCTTTTTCAGTTGGGTCTTTCTCTGCTTTGGGGATCAAGATGATGCTTGCTTCCAGGAAGGAATTTGGGAGTATTGCTTCCCTTTCAATTTCATTGAAGAATTTAAACGTAGTGGCAGCAGTTCCTCTCTAAATGTCTTGTAGAATTCAGCAGTGAAGCCATCAGGGCCTGGTCTTTTCTTAGTTGATAAATTTTTAATTACAATTTCAATTTCATTGGTTGATATTGGGTTGTTCAGAATTTTTAGGTCTTCTTCATTCAACTTTGGTAATTCATATGTATCTAGGAATCTGTCCATTTCTTCTGTGTTGTCCATCTTATTGGCGTGTAGGTTCTGGAAGTAGGTATTGATGATCCTCTGGATTTCTGCTGGGTCTGTTGTCATTTCACCCTTTTCATTCCTAATTGCCTGGATTTGGGCCTTTTCTTTCCTTTTTCTGACAAGGTTGGCTAAAGGTTTGTCAATTTTGTTGATTCTTTTGAAGAACCAACTCTTGGCTTCACTGATTTTTTTGTATCATTCTCTTAGTCTCCATTGCATTGATTTCTCCTCTGAAATAAACCAATAACAAGTGCTGGCGAGGCTATGGGGAAAGAGGAACCCTGCTCCACTGCTGGTGGGAGTGTGGACTGGTGCAACCACTATCGAAATCAGTATGGAGATACCTCAAAGAACTAGGACTGGAAGTCCCATTTGACCCCGCTATTCCACTGCTGGGGATCTTCCCCAAAGAATTAAAAGAATCATACCACAGTGATATATGTGCGCCCATGTTCATAGCAGCACAGTTTGTAATAGCCAAAACTTGGAAACAGCCCAAATGTCCATCAACTGGAGACTGGATAAAGAAAATGTGGGGGTTTTTTATACAATAGAGTACTACTCAGCCATAAAAAATGAGAAATTAGAGACATTTATAGCTAAGTGGTTGCACATTGAGGCGATACTCTTTTTTTTTTTGTTTGGTACCAGGGATCAAACTCGGATCCTTGCACTTGCACAGCAGGCGCAGGAACCACTGGGCTAAATCCCCGGCCCATACTCTTAAGTGAAATAAATAGGACATACATGTATAAATACCGAATAGTTTCTCTGGTGTGAGAAACTGAAAGTGTAAATAAGGACTAAACGTATAATAGGTAATGTGAAATAGGAAGAAAAGGGGCAAAAGGGAAGGAAGTGGGAGGGCTAGGGGAAAGGATAGAAGGGAATGGGATTAATATGAGAAAATTGAAAAATAGGAACAAAATCTTTGTAAATAGGGAGGACTGGAGAGATTGAGGGGAGGGCTGGGCAAGGGTGAAAAATAAGAACCAAGAGACACTATGTAAAGGTGCAAATTTCCAATGATGAATGTCATTATATTGTATACCTAAAATGTACCAATGATTAGAATGAATAATCGATAATGCAAAATAGGAAGAAAAGGTCCAAAGGGGTAGGGGTAGTGGGAGGCACAGGGGAAAGGAAAGAAGGGAAAGGAAAAATGATGAGAAAAGGAAAAAATGGAAAGAAAGTCTTTGTAAATAGGGAAAGGTGGAGGGCGTGAAGGGAGGGCTAGGAATGGGGAAAAAATAAGAACCAAGATGCATTATGTAAAGGTACAATTCCCAATGAGAAATGTAATTGTGTTGTATACCTACAATGTACCAATAAAAGAATTTAATACAAAAAAATAGCTGAATTGTACATCCTTCTGTAAAAACATTCAACAATATTAGTTTTAAGGAAAGCTTTTGATGTTGACTTTTAACCCAGTAAAATCTCAAGAATAGTAGCTTGTGGGGACGGGGATTTACCTCAGTGGTTTCACCACCTGCTGTGCAAGAGCAAGGACTCGAGTTTGATCCCCGGTGCCAAAAAAAAAAAGAATAGTAGCTTGTCCATGTGCAGGTTCATAAACATATATATATTCTTTTTCCTGAATGGAATACTGTAATTTATATTTTAAACTAAATTAATATATCGCCTTTAAAAGACATTGTGCTTTCTTTATTAAAGCCAAAAATAAAACAATGAATTTCACAAACAGCAAGTTTTAAGAAAAGACAAAGTTTATTTGAAAATCTTCCAAATAAATTCTTTTTTTTGTTAATGTTAGATGTACTGTTTATGAATGCAGAAGATGCTGAGTCCTTGAAGCTTACTGTTCTTACTGATGTATATAGAGAACAGTCCTGTTTTCAGTGGCTATTGGATGGCAGGAAGCTCTGGTTGATCTTTGCTTGAAGTGTGATTTGTCCCTTTTGAGTCTCCATCAATAATACCCTATCATCATCATTGCAGATTCCCTTGCAGAAAGAGGAACCTCATCAACTTCATCATCTATTCCAATTAATACTTGGTGAGTTTCACAGACCATCTCTAGCTATTATGAGACAGATCCTGCTGCAAAAATATTGAGGAAAATTCTTGTGCTACATCAAAAAATAAGGACAGTAAATTTGTTCCTGGTTTCTCCTCTGTTGATAGAGAATAAATATTTTAAAAATTCTACATTCACTGTTCAAACTATCCATATTCCATTAGACAGATTTATTTAACATTAAAAATCAAAGATACAAGATCCAATATGCCTGATTAAAGGAGGCAGGACATTAGAGAGACTCAAGAAAGAGCAGAGAAGAAAACAGATACTCTGAAATGGGGAGACAATCACACCCAGAAACAGAAAATCAATCCGAAAGATGATCCATCCAGATCAAACTGTATCTGCATCACCAAAAAGGCAAAGTGGCATTGCTGCTGGTCCACATCAACTCTGCCCCTGCATCCTCTGGGAAGCGGCCATCTGAGAGGGAGTCTTAACAGCCTGAGGAAAGGAGACAGCATTGCAGAAGCCAGATTCCTGAGATAGGCACTTCTTACCCTGACCCCTGTCCCTATTATCCTCCCAAACACAGGAAAACTCTGCTCCAGGAGCATCCTCTCTAGAGCTTGCTGCTGGCATGGAAAATCCTCAACTGAAGACAGAAATACACTAACTGCCAAGGTGCAGAGCTGGCCAGTGGGGGGCCATGGATGGGCCCTTGAGCCATGGGGGAGGAAGTGAGACTGAATAGTAGTCCACACTGGGTGCTTCCTGTCATTTCCACGAAGGCTGGAAAAAGCAGAGTTAGCAGGAAATCCCAAACAGTGACCACCATCAATCACTGAGGAAGAGTCCCTGAACCAAGCCTAGGGACAGCATCAGATTGGCTCATTGGAAAGGGGAGCTCTTGAGACAAAGTCATTTCAGAATGGAAACTCACAGGCAAATAGGGGGTCCACTGGGGGAGAGGAACTCTCTGAAGCAGAACACAGAAGCTTGCTCCGAAGCAAGGAATGCAGGAGTCATAGCATATTGGCATCAGGAAAATTATCTCATGTCTTCCTCTTTCCAAACTAATGGCTGGCTCTTGGGATGGTTAGAAAAAGACTGTACCACAAAGACTCTACCACAAAGCACAGCTTGCATCAAGGAGGTAGGCTCAAAGAAGCTAACACTGCCCCCCCCACACCCCTCAGGCAGGCTGGAAAACAGCCTACAGTCAGGTGCCTGCAAACAGATTTTGAATAAAGCAGGACAGGAACTGTGTGGACCCTTAGGCTTTATGGCATGGTGGCCATGTGGGCATGTGGGATTGCTTGTATGTTCTCTTGTTGGGTTGTCTATTCGGGGTTCTTGCCAAATTTCATTTTTGTTCTCTCTCATTTTTTTGCTTTTTGTCCTCTCTCTCTCTCTCTCTCTCTCTCTCATTTCTTCTTATTAACTTTTTCTTCCCAATTCTATTCCCTGTTCTATCTACACCATATTTTATCTATCCTTCTGTATTCTCTTGTCCTTCCTCCTCCTTTTATGTCATATATATAACAGTTGCCAATATTTGTAAATTTGTAAAAAAGAAAAGAGGAGCAGACCAGTGCTTCAACTCCAAAGGTATTGTTCATGTTCCTCTCAGGGTAACCCTAACAGAGCTGTGCTGAGAGAATTCAAACAAAGTTAACCACAAATAATATATCACAGGTTCCAACAAACCCACAATTTTCCCTGATCCCAAACTACACACCCTCCCCCTACAGCCCACCTTTCACCCTACAAATACCTTCTGAAAACCTCTCAGCACTAACCCTTTACTGCAACTATAAAAGACTGCCAACAGAATCTGACTTACCTCATTTTTTGCCTATTATTATTTCTCCTACCCATCTCTCCTCCTACTGACTTACCCCCCCTTTCTCCCTTTTCTAATGTACTTCCCTTTGCTTCCCAAACCACATTGAAGACCAATAACAACATAGAATAGACTGTAAAGGATAAAAGTATAAAATGAGGTTTAATACATATGAGTGATGCATGAACAGTAGCAGGGTCCAACCCAATTAATATGAATAGCTGAAGGGGTGAACGATATCTCTGGCCAAATAAAGTCACAAACACATCACTGGAAAACAGAACCTAATTAAGGAGATTTTCATATCAACAAGAAACCCTCCTCACTCTATTTGACCTCAAACTCTAAGAAAAAACAACTCACCAAAATCCCCCCAAAACCTTCCAACCCTCCCATAGCAGATCCAAGGGGCACCAAGGAGAGGAAAGAAAACATCAGGTAACAAAACTACATGAAATGATGAAAGAAGGGTGCAAGAGACTCAGTATTTCAAAAAGGACATGCCCAAAAGATGACAGAACTAACATACGAACTGATTGGTGTGGGCATGGAAGAAACAAAAAAAATTGGAAGAGCTGACCACAAAGGTTAAAACACAAGTGACAAATGTGCCAAAGAAAAAGACTCCACGAAAAGGCAGTAGAAAAGAAATCTGTATATAAAACTTTATAGAATTCATAGGTAAAGAAATTAACAATATGAAGACTGGTAGTCCAAAACTGAGGATAAAATGGAAATCACAGTTACTCATTGAAGCCTTAAAAAACATGAGAAAACAAGAAAAATTCATCCAGTGGCTACTAGATGATGCTAAGAAGATTAACCTAAGGCTAATTGAAGTTAGAAATTAGAAGATAGTACATGGATAGAAACTATTTATAGAAATCATAATATAAAACTTTCAAAGTATGAAGAAATATTTCAATAAGCAGCAGCCCAGCCTTTATATCCATCGATAAAGAAAATATGATATTTGTACACAATGGAATAGTACTCTGCAATAAAGAAGAATAAATTTTAGTCATTTGTAGGAAAATGGGCATACTACCTTGAAAACATAATGTTAAGTGCAATAAATCAGACACTGTGTGGTTTCTTTCATATGAGAAATTCAAAGTCTAAATAAAGTAAACAGCAAAATGAAAGATAGATAAAAGGAAACAGGAAAATGTGAAGCAATGGAGGGAAGGGATTTTTTTAAAAATTAAGATGTTCCAAATACCTATAATGAAAGTAGTTATTATATACTGCAAAAGTGTATTAATAGATCAACATAATGAATAACTTTTAAAAATAAATATTAAAGGTATATAAACTGACATTACATTTAACTAATGGCAATATTTACAGATTATTAAATAAGATAATTGTTTCAATGCATGAATAGTACTTGTTATTTCTTATTTATTATTTCAGTTAATAAGAGTTAAACCAGGAAGAAAACTGACTTCAATAAAGTTGATTAGAGAATAAAAGCAATAATTTTACCCAACATTTGGTTATTTACTTATTTTAAATTTATTTTTAAACTTACTCTAACCTGTAATTCTACCATATTCCTCTCAGTTTCTATGAGATCATAGAAAGAAGCCCTGCTGAGCAATACACACACTTGAGAATCAATTTTATCTAAGGAAAATTATTCTCTCATGTATCTTGTCCTTTGTATATTAGCACTTATAAGAAGAGAATTTAAAAATTCTATTTCTCAGTATGCATTTATTATGATAGCTGGCAATAATAATAATGAAGTACAAATTACCTTGTATAAAAATTGTTTCAACATTTAAAATCCACAGGTTAAAAACATGGTATTTCTAGATATGAATTTAAAGTATTTCTTAAGATAAAAAAGAAATAATGTACAAATGTTAAACATTAGTTGTCCTATTTTGGAAGTCTTTATTATTATTTGTTAAAAATACACTCTGGCAACTCCTACATCTAAGATGTTCAGTCAGTTCTGACAGAGTCTCCTACATCAGTCACTAATTTGCTTGAATTTGGATGATTATATTAGATACATCTTTATCCCTCTGTGGGTTCACCTTTCAGTATTTACAAATGTTACTCAAGATCATGTCCCCAAAGTGCTTTAAGTTTATCCTTCTTCTATTGTTAACCTACCCTGGCCACAGCCTTAGTTTTAATCTGCTATCATATATTGTTTAAGGATGAGAGATGTCTATGACCCTCTTGAAATAAATGCTTTTTTAAAATTCCCAATGTTTTCACATTTTTTAGAGTGAAGCACTTCTCTTTTGCTTATATTGATCCCCGTTTCTGCCTAATTCCAATGTGTGACTGAATTTAAGAACTTCATCTTTGTAAGGGGTGAATATGGGAGAGAACAGAGGGAAGAAAAAGAATTTAGGAATAAGATCTTTTCATTTAGAGAAGGAAGCTAGCAATTTGATAGCAGATGGAAAAGAAGTAATAACATCTACAAAAATCAACTGTTAAAGAGTAAGTATTTTGACATTATAAATATCTAATATATATACTTTTGAAGGTTTTTTAAAGTATAAATGGAGGTTAAATTATGCCAAATGTTTTTCCTGCATTTCTCCATTACAATATGAAACACTCTAAGAATTATAGCAACCTGTAAATTTCTGCAAAATTTCTGTTAAAATTTTTATGGTTTCATTGAATGATTAGATCAATTTGTGGAGAACAGACTTCCTAAAAATATTGAGTCTTCCATTCTATAAACATGTTATACCTTTCTATTTTGAGGAGGTCTCAATTCTTTTCTTCAATGTTATGTAATGTATGCATATGTTAAGATGTACCCAATGGTCTAATTAAAATTACTAATTTTATTATATGTAAATTATATACCTCTGAATAGTAGAAAAATATGACCCCTTTTATTTCTGGCTAAGAAAAGGAGGCTAAAAGAGAATGATTAACCAACTAACTCAAAGTAATGCTTTAAAACAAACTAAAATAGCAAATGAAGTCATTCATCTCCAATAGGAGCACATTTCTAGTACCATTTCAATCATTCCTGTATGTCATGTAGAGTGGTGTGAGGATCAATGTGCAACATGAGCATCAAATTTCTGAAAATAAACACAAACACATGAAGTGATGATACTAAGGAATTTTTATAAGATAAAAAAGCACATTCCAAATACTTGTTCTTTTCATAACAACTTTTGACATGCTTTGAGAAACACCTTAATTAACACCTAATGTAGATTTTTGAGCTGGCAGCCTATTCATGCAATATTTTTAAAGAGCACATTAGTGTTATAAGACTAAGAGTATGTGATAGGAAACATATTACAGCAAACAATTTAAAAACTAAACTCTGCTGGTAATATGTTGCTAAAAATTATCCCTTGGAATGACCTGAAAATATTTGGTGAATAAAATTAACCGGATAGAAGAATTAAAATAATTTTCTTTTATCATAAGCTTTAGGTAGCATCTGGACTTAGGGATTAGGAAGTAAAAATAAGAATATTGTATCCAAAATATAAAATTCTTATATGCCACCTATACTGTACAGACAAGATTCATTCATTATTGAAGCAAAGATGGTACAGCTCTCCCCATCTTGTCTGAAACTACAATGTAACATATCTGAAGAACAGTATAGTTTTTTTTAAGATATTTTAAACATTATTAAGAACAATAGGATTTTATACCAGTCATTTAGTCATTTCCATCTTACTTGTCATATAAATCAGAGATTTAATTCTAGGCCAGAATGAAGGGATTAGCCTTTCAATTTACTACTTTTCAATTTTCTACTTTTCTAACTAATGCAACATGGGAAAAATAGATTATAATATTTTTCTTTATCATCCACAATGCTGCTTGGAATCAGCTTATTGGTCACTTTTTCTAGTCCCTTGCCTGTTCTCTTTAGTTGGGATTTTCATCATGTTTCTCTGGATTTGGCAAATCTCTAGGCGCTGCACATGACTATTTTTGTTAGGAACAAGCTTCAGTGCCTCTTGGAGTAAGCATAAACTTCAGTTCTTTCAAGTTGTTGATTAAAAAGGTACACAGAAAAGACAAATCATGTAACCCACAAAACCTTCAAATACAGTCTTCATTTCTCTGAATGTGTAATACATTCTGTTGACATAATTCATCATATGAGAGTTACACAGATAGTTCTTTTTCCAAAATATTTTTAGTAATTATTATCCATTTTCAAAATGTAATTCCATTGTTCTGCAGACTGTAACACTCACTTCAAGCACACAATCTTAAAATCTTCAGATATGGCTATGTTTCTTGAGTCCTTGTGACTAGTATCCTTTCAACATTTTTAATGTTGAATAGAGCAGGTGCCTCACTTAACAATTTTTCTTAGAAAATAAATTCCGCCTTTTAGTCTTGGTTTTTCTTTTGCTACCCTTTCATAAGTTGCTTTTTTGTCTCCACTACTACAGTACTAATCAGAAACCAGAAGGGCAGCAAGTGTGTTTTAAAAATAATTACAGATATCCCAGCCACCATAAAAAGTATATTTGGAGAAATAAAATATATTTGAAGAAAATATAATTTGAATTCCTCTCTTGAAGTTGTGACATAGGACATATGTTAAAATATGATTTTTTCTTTTCTTAATCTCACTTTAAAATGTTATCCTTTTCAAATTTCATTTCTGTAGCTGCTGGATGAAGGAGCTCTTTTAAATAATTGCCAAGAGAACAAAATAGGAATCAAAGTGTCAAATTCCCTCACATTATTTTGTAGGTAACATTAAATACCTTAATGCCTGTGAGAAATCAAACATTGGTAATCTGTTTCTGTCCATTTCTCTCTTCCCAGATAGCTAATGACATGCATTATACTGTCCTGACTGTGTGTACCTTCCATTTTACGCAAAGACTTTAATCCTTCTTTTTTTAAGATAAAATGCCATAACCATAGTGAAGTAGGTTAAGATTGATTGACAAGTGCATATAATTATGGCCTCAATAGAGGAGTATGTTTTACAGTTGAAAAAAACCACACAACCTTGAAAATAAAGAAGTTGTGCCCTTTCTCCAGGATAAAAGAATCACATAAAATTGGTTCATTTCTTTGCTGGAATGAAATAAAAGACTTTCTGTAACAAAGAACACCACCCGAAAGGCTGCTAGAGGATGTCTATCTTGATTTAATAATGTTTTGCCAATAAGAAAATAAAGAGATAAAAGTATAATTTTAGGAATTTGTCCCCTTTAATTTCATTTTCCATAATTCATATATAATTGGGGGGAAAAAGAGACAATGGTAGAGAAATGTAATATTTAAGAATATACATTTCTGAAGTATATAAAAGAATAAAGTGAAAGAATAAAGAATAAAGTTTGTGAGTAAAATAATGATACTAGGTTAAATAAGCACACCTATTTTATGTGAGGCCTCAGATTATAGCAAAACCTACAATAAGTTCATGTTATATTTCTCCAGGCTTAATATTATGTTTCAGTCTATTAAGTAAAAACAATATATATATATATATATATATATATATATATATAAAATTAGGATTTTGTGTAAAATAAAATTGAGGCATTTCTAGGAAGATAGTGAAGTAGTGAGCAGCAGAGAAACAACCTCTGCAAGATATGGAGTCCAGATTCTGAAATATATCATCAATGTGAGGAAGAGAAGGGGGAAGTGGGCCTGTGAAACTCAGCCAGGATCTGAAGCAAGAATTGAGCCCACGGGGAGAGTGAGAGAGGGACTGCATGGCAGAAGAGGGAGGTGGCAAACAGCACTTTCTCCCCAAGCCTCACAGCACAGGAGAGGCAACTAAAACCTGCAGAGACAAAGTGACTACAGGTGACCCCAGAGGCACCCACAGAGAAATTCACCGGTGTAATGGAGCAGTAGGCACTGCGGACTGCAGTGGTGGTGAGTGATCTCATTCCAGTCTGGTTTGGCTGTCCTCAGGTCAGGAAATTGGCCTGTTGTTATTTTGGAAAGGGTCCCACTGATCTCAGAACTCAGAGCAGCTGTGGGTTGACTCCATCTAGTGGCTCTCATTGTTGGGGTGAGGCACAGCTGTGGGAAACACCCAAATGGCAGGATGGATCTAGAGTGTCTTGGGCTGAACAACTCCGGTGCCAGCCTCACAGCCAGAATCCAGAACCAGCCTGAACAGACCTGCTAAGATTATTCACCACCCACTGTAATTTTACTGTTGGCTAGCTGGCATCAATCAACACAGACCTGGCCTATGCCTGCCCCTTTATCTACCAGAGATAGCAGAGACATTCCCTGAAGTGGACTTTATTTATTCTTTTGCTTTATTTTTTTCTTCTCTTTTTCTTGATTATTTGTTCTTGTTTATATATGAGTATGAACAGGGTTTCTAGTTTTTTGTTGTTGTTGCTGTTTTGTTCTGTTCCTGTTTTTATTTCTTCCTTCTTCCTTTCCCTCCTGTTGTCTTCATTAGTTTCCCAAAGCTTGCACAATCTTCCTTTTTTATTTAGCATTCCTTCTAATCTCTTTCTCTTCTCCTATTTCTCTATTTTTTTCTGTAACTGCTTTTAAATTTTTTCTCCTGAGGGTAAAAGTGCCATGTTGAGGGGAAACTCAGGGCATACAATTTTCTTGTTTGTTATATGAACAAATCTTGTTCATATAATTGAATGTGGTAAATAGTTACTCCAGTTTGTCATTTTCTAGGCTGTTCTTGATGCTATTGTTATTGGTGATTGTACTTTATCCAAGGTGACATATTTGTTCTAATCAAGTGTTCTTCTTTGTATGCCAACACTGACATTGTCTGAGGGTTGTAAACAATATTGTAGGCCAGTGCCAAAGAAGGAGAGGTTAGGTCAAATAAGCAGCAACTTCTCATCCTCAATAAATTGAAGAGGTAGGACCTTGCAAAAGACTCAAAAGCCAGTTACACTTGGAAGGCTTCTTTAAGATGTAGTCATTTCATAAAGGTTATTTATACTAGCAATAAAACTACCTACCATAAGTAATTTACAAGCACGAATGCAGAAATTAAAATTTAAAAATAGAAAACAAAAAGACACAGAAGCAAGGTGTAACTCCAGATTGCCTGCTTGCCAAAGGCAAACCCAGGAAACAATTTGAAAGCCACCCACCTGGGCTCTCTGGAGTGTTAATAGTGGAAGTAACAAACCAGATGAATGAGGTCCTAGAAAAAAATCAAATCAGATATAACTTCTTACATAACTACAGAGATTATGACCATAATAAAGGACATGATTAGTAAATCAAAATTAGATACAGATAAAGAAAATAGGGAAGCTTAGGAAAATGATGAAAACCATGAATGCCCAACATAGGAAAGATATGGAATTCATGAAACCGATTCAAACATATCCAGGAGATTAAAAATTCTAACGAAAGTATATGCAGCAGAAAGAACAAATGTGAGGGCAAAATATTAGATCTAGAACATAGGATTGAAGTTAGCAATCATAAAAAGAAAGATTTCTTAAAAATAGCAAGAAACCACAAAAATATCAATCCAACAGCTACTATATGATGCAAAGAAAAATAACATGAGAGACAGCAAAAAAGACTACCATTTTCATGGAAGTAATGGCAGAAAACTTCCCAAGCATGGAAAAAGAATTTGACATATAGATAAGAACTGCAATTAGCCATGATAAAAAAATCTACATCAAGGCATATAACACTCAAGATTCCAGAAATTCAGTGAAAGAACAGAATATTAAAAAGCTGAGAGAAAAGAAACAAATCACCTATAAAGGAAGCCCATAAAAATCACAGTAGACTTCTAAACATAAATCCTTAAGTCAAAGAGAGCTTGCAGTGAATTATTTCAAGTCCTAAAAGATAAAATCTCCAAACCAGATTGATATACTCCACAAAACTAGCTTTCAAAATTGATGGAGAAATAAGATATTTCCATGACAAAGACCACCTGAAGAAACTCATGACCACCAAATCAGCACTTCAAAGCATTCTGAAGATTATTATAGAATGAATGCCAAGAGAATGAATCAACAAGGCAAAGCAACCAATTAAACAGAGGGGAAAGAAAAGAAACCAACAACAACAGAAAAATAACTTGGCAAGGATGTCAATATATATCAGTCATAACTATCAATATAAGTAGCCTCAATTCACCAATCAAAAGAATTAGACTGGTAGAGTAGATCAAAAAACAAGATCCAACAATATGCCACATACAAAAACCACATTTAACTAAAAAAAAAAATCATAGACTGAAAGGGACAGGATGGAAAACTGTACTCCATGAAACAGGAACCCAGAAAAAAGCAAGAACCCAGAAAAAAGCAAGATCAAGAGAAATAAAGAAGATCACTATGTCTTTGTAAAGGGAACAATCTAAGAGGAAGATAATATTTAAGATAATAATCTTAAATATATATGCACAAAATTTCAGCACACTCAACTCTTTAAAACAAATATTAATGGACATAAAAAAACAAATAAGCACTAATACAACTGTAGTGGGTGACCTCAATACCCCACTGTCGCAAATACATGGCTCAACTAGAAAAAAAATTAACAAAGAAATATCAGAACTAAACCAATCTTTAAAAAAAATGGACATAGTAGATGTCTATAAGACTGTAGACATCCCCACAACATCCAAATACACATTCTTCTCAGCTGCACAGAGGGTATACTCCAAAATAGACAACATAGAAGCTCATAGAAAATGCTTAAGAAAATGGAAAGGAATTGAAATTATTAGACCATAGTACAATAAAATCAGAAACAATGGCAAAAGATACAAGAACTGCATACACATATGGAAATTAAATAATACGCTCCTGAACAACAAAAGGGTCACAGATTAAATTAAAGAAATTAGACAGTTTCTATATTTAAATGATAATACCAGGATGTATAATCACAGTAGTTTTGTAGTATAGTTTCGAGTTGGGGATTGTGATACCCCCTCCCTTGTCTTTCTTGCCTAAAATTGCTTTTGCTGCTCTAGGTCTTTTCTGGTTCCAAATGAATTTTTGGACTGTTTTCCCCAGTTCTGTGAAATATGCTGTTGGAATTTCAGTAGGGATTGATAAAAACTACTGTGATAAAAACAGCATGGTACTGGTAAACAAACAGAACTGAGAATCAGTGGAACAGATTAGAAGATGTAGAAACAACTCTAGACATACTCAGCCACCTCTTCTTTGACAAAGGAACCAAACACCCTCACTGAAGGAAAGACAGACTCTTTAATAAATGGTGCTGGAAAAACTGGGTTTCAACGTGCCAAAGATTAAAACTAGATCCATATCTCTCACCATGCAATAAACTAAAATCAAAATGGATTAAAGATCTAACTATTAAAACAGAAACACTAAACCTGCTAGAAGATAGGTTAAGTAGAACTCTTAAAGACATTGGCATAAGAAAAGACTTTAGGAACAAAACCTCAGTTGCATGTGAACTACCACAGAGAATCAACAACTGTGATCTCATCTAATTAAAAAGCTTCTGTTCAGCAAGAGAAACAACCAACACTGTGAAGAGACAACCTACAACATGGGAAAAATTTTTTACCAGCTGTTCCTTGGACAAAGCTCTACTATCTAGAATATCTAGAAAGAAGTTTAAAAAATCAGACTTCCTAAATTTAAAGAGCAAATCCAAAAGTGCACATCTGAAATAAACAGGCATTTCTCAGATGAAGAAGTGGAAACAGCAAATAAACATAAGAAAAATGTTCAACATCACTGGTAATTCAAGAGATGCAAATTAAAACAATGCTGAGATTCCTCCTCCAGAAAGAATGGCTGCTATCAAGAAATCAACCAATAACAAATGGTGGCAGGGATGTGGGGAGAAAGGAACCTTTTCCCACTGTTGGTAGTATTATAGATAGACAAGCTAGGTAAAAATATTATAGGCAGTCAGATAGGGCTAAGTTCTTGAGAGGGCCAGGACAAAGGTAAAACACACCTCAGCTACACAATGGCTGAAAACCAGACCTCAAGATGGAGACAAGATGGCCAGACCCACACATTTCTTCAAAGAACTGGGCTTAGTGAAGTATAGACAGGCATCGACCACCCTGGGGTGACCAGAGACCTCTGAATCCACTGCCTCCTAGGGGAATCTTGTTCTTTGCATCCACACTTGCTATGTGACTTGCTTCCCAATTGGACCACCATTGCCTACGTGACTATACTTGTAACCTTATTGGATGTTCATGGCTGTGGCCCATGTTGTACCCACATGTGTTTCACCTTATAAAACTGCTCTGTAAAGTGAGGTCCTTGGCTACCCACTCAGGACCCCTCCTGACCCTCAGGAGCTTTCCTATCAATAAATATCTTCCTACTTTTAACCTCCATCATTCCTAGGACTCATTCTTTGATTTATAGAGTACAAGAACTTGGAGTATCATACAGTTAACAGGTTGGGAGATAAAACATTTCATATGTCATATTTCCTGTGATAGTAGAAGTGTATACTGGTGCAATCACTGTGGAAATCAGTGTAGAGATTCCTCAGAAAACTAGGATTAGAGGTCCCATTTGAACCAGCTATTCCCCTGCTGGGTATCTTCCCAAAAGAATTAAATGCATCATACCATAGTGATATATGCACACCCATGTTTATAGCAGCACAGTCTGTAATAGCTAAAGCTTGGAAACAGCCCAATTGTCCATCAACTGGAGACTGGATAAAGAACATGTGGTTTTTCTATAACATGGAGTACTACTTAGCCATAAAGAATGATAAAGTAGAGACATTCATAGCTAAATGTATGGACCTTGAGGCCATACTCTTAAGTGAAATAAATAGGACACATATGTAAATACTAAATAGTTTCTCTCATGTGAGAAACTGCAAGTGTAAATGAGGACCAAAATGTATAATAGATAATGTAAAATAGGAAAAAAAGAACCAAAGGTGACAGGGAAGCAGAGAGGGGGATTGGGTGAAAAGAAAGAAGGGAAAGAAAAATATATGAGAAGAAAGGAAAAACACAGAAACAAAATTTTGAGGGGTGGAGGAGTGGAGGGGTACAAGGGAGGGAAGGGAAATGGGGAAAAAGCAAGAACCAAGATATATCATGTACAGGCACAAATATCCAATGTTGAATGTGATCATAATGCATACCTAAATGAACCAATAAACTTAATAGGAAAAAATAAAATCCTTTTTAAGCTGATTTTCTTTTCTCTAATTAGAATATAAAAATATATCTTTATCAATTAAAATAATTACTTTCACCTGTTTCTTCTTTAAAGAATTAGGCATTAGGGCTGGGGATTTAGTTCAGTGGTTCTGCTGCCTGCCTTGCAAGTACAAGGTCCTGAGTTTGATTCCTAGCACCAAAAAAAATAATAATAATTAGGCATTAAAGTTACAAAATGAGTTTCTTTATAGTTATTCACATTTTGTATTATAGAAGGTACAGCTTTTTGCGAGAGAATCTGCTTAATAAAATACACATTAAATAGTAAAAAAAAATGATAATGACAATATAACACAGTAGAACTTATGGAATTGAATGAAAGGAGTCCTAAGAGGGAAATTTATAGCAGTGAATTCCCATATCAGAAAAACAGAGTGAGCTCAAATAAAGACACTATTGTTGAACCTCAGGGTTCTAGAAAAAGAAGAGCAAGTAAAGCCCAAAGCTTGTACATGGAGTAAATTATAAAAATCAGATCAGAAATTAATGCAACTGAGACTAAGAAAACAATACAAAGAATCAATGAATCAAAGAGTTGGTTCTTTGAAATATTAAATACAGTTGACAAACCCTTAGTCAATCTTATCAAAAAAAGAGAAAAACCTCAAATTCATGCAATTAGGAATGAAAAGGGTAAACTTATAACAGATCCTACAAAAATTCAGAAAATCATCAATACCTACTTCAAGAACCTGCATTCTAATTAGATGGAAATAGCAGAAAAAATGGACATATTCCTAAACACATACGAATTATTAAAGTCGAATCAGGAAGATACAAAAATTTTACATAAACCCACGTCAATGAAGTTCAATATGTAATTAAAAATCTACTAAGAAACTTCCAAGTTCTGATGGATTCACTGCTGAATTCTACAAAATTTAGAGATCTAATGCCACTATTCCTCATACACTTTAATGAAATTGAAAAGTAAGCAATATCCTCAGTCTCATTTCTGGAAGCAAGAATTACCCTGATACCAATACCAGAGAAAGATCCAACCAAAAAAAGAGAACTACAGGCCAATCTCCCTAATGAACATAGACAAAAAAAATCCTCAATGAGATCAATAAACAAAATTGACAAACCCTTAACCAATCACATTAAAAAATGACTCAATTCCCTGCAATTAGGAATGAAAAAGGTGAAATTACAACAGATTCTGCAGAAATCCAAAAGATCATTTATATATACTTCAAGAACCTGTATTCAATTAATATAGAAAACATAGAAGAAATGAACAGATTTCTAGATACTTATAAATTACCAAAACTGAATCATGAAGATATAAAAATTCTAAATAACCCAGTATCAATCAATGAAATTGAAGGTATAATTAAAAACCTACCAACAAAAAAATCCCATGTTCTGATTGATTCATTGCTGAATTCTACAAAAATTTAGAGAAGATCTAATGCCAATAGTGTTCAAACTCTTTAATGAAATGGAAAAGGAAGCAATATTCCCAACCTCACTTTTTTTTTAATATATATTTATTGGTACATTTTAGGTATAAAATACATTTACATTTATCATTGTTTGTACCAGAACATGATGCATCTTAGTTTTTATTTTTTCTCCCATTACCTGTGCACCCTTCAGTCCCTCCATCCTTCCCTATCTACACAGAGTTCGATTCATTTTTTTTTTCCTCGTAATTTTTTTCTTTCCATTCTTCCCTTTCCTCTTTCCCTTCCACCATCCCCAAACCCTTGGACCTTTTCTTATTTCAAATTATCAATTATTCATTTTAATCATTTTCCTCCTTATTTACACATTTAATTTCTCACACTAGAGAAACAATTTGGTATTTACATGTGTGTCCTATTTATTTCACTTAAGAGTATGGCTTCAATATGCATTCATTTAGCTATAAATGTCTCTAGTTTCTCATTCTTTATGGCTGAGTTGTACTCCATTTTATAAAAAAACCACATCTTCTTTATCCAGTTTCCAGTCGATGGGCATTTGGGCTGTTTCCAAGCTTTAGCTATTACAAACTGTGCCGCTATAAACATAGGTGCATATATATCGTTGCGGTATGA
>NW_004624774.1:15899096-15917835 GCF_000247695.1 Heterocephalus glaber | reverse complement strand
GTGGAATGATTGCTTTTCAGAGGTGTCTTCTAGATATGGCTTGTGTTTGGGTTTTGAGACTCTAATGACTCTGAAGCTATTATATTTTTCTTATACCAGGAAGGAAAACTTATTAGATCAATCACAACATGTTAGCCCAAATGATATAGTCAGCAATACCATAGCATTAAGCACAGCTTAGAAAATGACAATTTGTGGTAGTTATTAATCTATCACTTTTAATTATGTGAGTTAAATTAAAATGAAGGACCAACCCAACATAAGTTTATCATGAATAAACTCTTCAATATAGCATCTTTCCCCTTCGGGATGGGGAGCTAAATGGAGTTGGGGAGGGAGGGATAGGTAGAAAGAACAGATAAGATTAGCAGTGAGGCCAGAAGACACAGAAAGATAACACAAACTCTAAGAAGTTGTTAAAGGCAAGAGAAAATGGCAGAATGAAAGAACAAAGATGTGAATAGAACCACCTAACAGCAACAGGGAGGGTAGATACCAAATTTACTTTCCTTTAAACTTAATGATAATCAAGAGAAGGAAAAAGAGAAGAACAGCAAGGGAGAAATCCGAATTCAGTGCAGAAAGGAACAAATGGGGAGATGAGGGGCACTGTGGGACAGTGAGAGAATGAGAGAGAGAGAAAGAAAAGACAAAGAAAAGAAAGAAAAGTAAAACTTTGAAGAGTTAAAAAAAAGGAAAAATTAAGAATTAAAAATGAGAAAAAAAATTTTTTTTTCTTTTTTGCAAATAGCAATAGAAATTATGGGCCTCCTTCAGGGTATGTCTCTGTTGTCACAGTAGGCAACGTAGGAATCTCTGTGCATACACAACTCAATGAGTCTCAGCAAGCCAGCAGCAGACCAAGTACAGTGGTCTGATGTGCCTTTATTGTAGAGGTTCTCTTTACTTTTCTGTTGAGCTTCAGTTTTCTTCCAGAAGCCTGAGAAGCCCTCTTTCTGTTACTAACTTCTGCTCTATCTTGTGGCCCTCAGGGCAAGGGTCTTTATAATCTCCTGTGCCTCTGTAATGTGGGACCAGGTAGCAAAAAAGCCAGAAGGTAGGCGGTGCACTGGGCGGGGGCGGCGGCACGGGGTGTTGGAGGCACCCGCGCGGCTAAGCGGACCTCACTGTGCCGTGGGCGTGGCCTGGGACGGCTGCAGGAACCCCAAGCTGCTTGCCTTGTCTTACCGGGCGATCCAGCTTGAGAGCAGAGCGTCGGGTGAGGGTGGGGCTGCAAGACGCCTCCTCAACCTCACTTCTGAAAGCAAGCGTTACCATGATCCAAACAAAAAAGAAAACTACAGGACAATCTCCTTAATGAATACAGATGAAAAAAATCCTCAATAAGATACTGGCAAACAGAATGCAGGAAATCATTAAGAAGATTATATATCATGACCAAGTAGAATTCATCCCAAGGATGCAGGGGTGCTTCAAAATAAGCAAATTTAAAAATGTAATACATCATATTAACAGGGTTAAGGACAAAAATGATCATCTCAATATATGCAGAAAAAGCATTTGATGAAGTCCAACATCCATTCATGATAAAGGCCCTACAGAAAAATTGGAATAGATGGTCTTTATCTCAATCTGATAAAAGCCATCTATGACAAACCAACAGCCAACGTCATACTAAATGGTTAAAAACTGAAAGAGTTTGTTCTCAAATCCAGAACAAGACAAGGATGTCCACTATCATCACTCTTATTCCATATAGTTCTGGAAAGATTAGCCAGAGCAATAGACAAAAGAAAGAAAGAAAAGTAATAGGGATAGGAAAAGAAGAAGTTAAATTATTGTTACTTGTGGATGACATGATATTCTACATAGAAGATATCAAAAACTCCACCAAAAGACTTGTAGATTTAATGACCAAATTCAGTAGCATAGCTAGATCCAATTCAACACTTAAAAATCAATAGCATTTCTGTACACAAATAACAAACTCACAGAGAAAGAAATTAGGGAAACCACACCTTTCACAATAGCATCCCCCCAAAATGAAATACTTAGGGATAAATCTAATGAAAGAAGTAAAAGACCATTACATTGAAAATTTCAGTACTCTGAAAAAGAAGTTCAAAGATGATATGAGAAAATGAAGTTATCTCTTGTTCTTTGGTAGGAAGAACCAATATAGTGAAAATGTCCATAATTTTAAAATTGTTACACATATTTAATGCCATCTTGATCAAAATACCAATAGCATATCTTACAGAATTAGAAAAAATGATGCTAAATTCATTTGGAACCAGAAGAGACCTAGAATAGCAAAAGCAACAAAGGCAAGGCCGGAGGCATCACAATCCCTGACTTGAAATTAAACCAAAAAGCTACCATGATAATAACAGCATAGTACCGGCAAAAAACAGACCCAGGGATCAATGGAACAGATTAGAAAATGTAGAAATAAGTCCAAACACACTTGGCCACCTTGTCTTTGACAAAGGGGCAAAACACCTTCACTGGAAAAAAAACCTCTTTAATAAATAGAGCTGGTCCTGGGATTTAGCTCAGTGGTTTCGCCGCCTGCTGTTCGATCCCCAGTACCAAAAATAAATAAATAAATGGAGCTAAAAAATTAGCGGTCCACATGCTGAAGATTAAAACTAGACCCATGTCTCTCACCATGCACTAAACTAAAATTGAAATGAATCAAAGATCTGTATATCAAAACTGAAACACGAAATCTACTGAGAGACAGAATAGATAGAGTTCTTGAAGACATAGATGTAAGCAAAGACTTTGTGAACAAAACTCCTATCACACAAGAAATATTACAAATAATCAACAACTGGGATCTCATCTTACTAAAAAACTTTTGCATAGCAAAAGAAACCACCAACAGAGTGAAGAGACAACCCACAGAGCAAGAAAATATTTTCGATAAACATTTTTGATATATTAGTCCTCAAATGACTAATATCTAAAATATGTAAAGAACTAAAAAAAATCAGATTCCCCCTCAAATTTAAAAAACCCAGTCCAAAAATGGGCATCTGAAATGAATAGACACTTCTTAGTTGAAGAAGTAGAAATGACTAAATAAATATATGAAAAAAATGTTCAACATCACTGGTCATTCATGAGATGCAAATTAAAACAACTCTGAGATTCCATGTCATTCCAGAAAGAATGGCTGTTAGCAAGAAATTAACCAATAAGAATTGCTGAAGGGGCTGTGGGGAAAAAGGAACCCTACTCCACTGTTGGTGGGAGTGTAGACTGGTGCAACCACTGTGGAAATCAGTGTGGAGATTCATCAAAAAAACTAAAACTAGAGGCTCCATTTGACTCAAGTATTACCCTTCTTAGTATCTTCCCAAAAGAATTAAAAGCATCATACCACAGTGATACATGCACACTCATGTAAATAGCAGCACAGTTTGTAATAGCTAAATCTTGGAAACAGCCCAAATGCCTGATGAATGAATAAAGAAGATGTGGGGTTTTAAAAAAATACATAGTGGAGTACTATTTTGACATAAAGAAGGATAAACTTGAGACATTTCTAGGTAAATGGATGCACCTTGAGACCATACTCTTAAGTGAAATTAATTGGATATATATGTTTAAATATTGCACTATTTCTCTGAAGTGAGAAACCAAAAGGGTAAATAGGGACCAAAATGTATAATAGATCTTGTGAAATAACAAGAAAATGTTCAAATGGGAGGGGGAACCAGGGAGGGAGGAAAGGGAAAGGAAGGAAGGGAAAAGGAAAAAATTGAGAATAGATGCAAAACATGAAAACAAAACTTCTGTAAATAAGGAGAAGAGAGGTTAAAAGGAGAGGAAAGGTTTGGGGAAAAAAGAATCAAAATATGTTTTGTACAGGTACAAATTTCGTATGATGAATGCTATCATTGTGTATATCTAAAACATACCAATAATATTAATTAAAAAACAAAACTGAATACCTCATTCGAGAACCTGTTATTTGGGCTGTCAGTTGGATGAGAGTGGTTCTGCCATGTGCTGTTGGGCATGGTGGTTGTAGGTAGATATGCAGGTCTTGGACATTTGTTACCCTATTTATTAAGGCACTATTTGAACACCCACTATGGACCAGGTATTATTCTAGGTTCTGGGAATATACCATGGAATGGAATAGTCATTTTCCTTGTAGAATTTATATTCTAGTGAAACAGGTATGCTAATATAAGCATAATAAACCAAATGGTAATGAGTGGTTTGCTATGAAAAAAATAGAAACCAGGATAAAGGGAGAAGGTACTGAAAAAAGTGGGTTCTGTACTATATAATGTGGTCAGAGAAGTTTATGAAAAGATAAACATTTGAGCAGATATCTAACAAGAATAAGGGTGCATATGTCTACTGAAGAGATAAGCATTGAGGTCAGAGAAAAAATGCAAAGTTCCTGAACCTAGGCCATCTTTGATGTATTCTAAGAAGTAAGACAGAAGCAATGAAATAGAAGATAAATGCAAGGGAGTGGCAATTATGGTGCCAAATGGTATTTGTTGGGTAAAAATAAAAGTGAAACCATGAGGGGATGAGGCAGTAAAAAAGTGATGTGATAAGATTAATGGATTGTAGACCCAATAATTTAAAATTTATCAGAATCAGGAAAGAAAAATAGCATAGCTTAAGGGAAGTAGTTGGTAGTCAAAAAGTAGAGAAACTAAACTTAAGATCATGGGTAGAATATAATTAAGAGTAATGTCAAGGTCCAGGATGTGAACCTGAGAATAACTAACTGAAGAACAGATGACTCAATACGAAGGAGAGGAAATGAACAGCTGAATATCAAATGGAAGACCCAAGTAACCATCAAAATTACCAAGGATTTAAATAGGATTAGTATTGTAAAGAAAGACAGTAGTCCAGGTCCTTAAACTTTCAGTGAGTAAGTGGAATAGATGACCAAGGAGGGGAAGGTGGCACAGTCTGGTGTAATAAGTTTCAAAACTAAGGAATTAAAGAGGAAGGGGGGACAACATTCTGAAAGAATCACAGAGGAGCAAAGAGAACATTTAATCTCTGAGCAGAAAGTGCAAGGTTAAACAGGTTTGGAAAAAAAAAAAAAAGAGATGGAACTGGAGAGAACTGCTGTAGAAGGTGTACTGTTAGAAGAGAGCCAAGTTTCAGAGTTTCACAAAAATAAGGAAGGTGAATATAACCCTGATTTTATGCATATGGGACATTGTTCTAAGGTCAGCTCATGAATTCCAGAAGGCACAGAGTCGGGGATTAGGAAGTTGGGGAGGGTTAGAGAAGGTGCCCAATTAAGGGAGACACAGATGATGGGGAACAAATGAAAGCAATGAGGAACTGCATCACAATAAAAGGGAGAGGGCTTCTTACTGTGATTAACATCAAAGGAAGGTGCAGCAAGTTGGACTTAGTCCAAATGATTTCTCAAGAAAATTGAAGCAGAGAGGCTGGACACATGGGAGAAGGAAGTGGAAGGATACAAGAAACACCAGAGCTTTCAGTGGTCTTTATTTATTTATTTTTTTTCCTGTACTGGGAATCGAATTTGGGTCCTTGAGCTTGGGCAGCAGGCGGTGAAACCACTGAGCTAAATCCCCAGCCTCAGTGCCTGACACACAAGGATCCTGTGGTAAATTAAAGATGTCCTAAAATAAGAAGAAAAATTGTTCTTTTCGGGTTCATCTCGACATGCTGTTAAGGGTACACCAATACCCAATAAATGATGAACCCAAAAGGGTTAAATCAGATACTCTGGAATACAGAAAATGAAACTGCAAGCTCTAGCAGTTTCCCTAATGCCTGGTTTTGAAAAGGCCGAGGGATCTTTTCCTGCTCCACAGTATGTTCTCAAGGACACAAGAATGCTTACTTGGGTCAATCTACCTCTAAAGTTGGATCCCATGGTAAGAACTGCAAGGGAATTTAAATAACTCTTTTTTTCAGACAATTTTTCTGCCCTTTTAATTTTTCATCTCTTTTTCCCTTGAGAGCATAAACAAATTAAATGCACACTAACATCAGTGCTCTTCTTGACATGATCATCTACTAAGCCCCACCTACTCTCTGCCTCTTCCCTGGCTGCTCTAGGTTACCTCCTCAAAGCACAGTTTCAAAGCTATGGTTCTAATTCATATAGACCTTAATTTATGAAGTTGTTTCTCATTCCTCCAGTAGGAGTGGAAAAAACGTTTCCTCTACCTTTAGATTCAGTGGCTGTTTCTGAATTAAACTTATAAAAGACAGATGAAGAGAAGTAAAGGCATACCCATTTCATTGATGTTGTTACTGTTTTGTGTGTGCAGATACTCAAAGTAAAGAAGCAAAAACCCAGGGAAGTTGTTAGACTCAGAAAGAGTGATGAAACTTATATACCATTTATACAAAGGGTAATACACTGTGGAGAAGGGACTAGGTAAAAATCAAAACTCACTGGGCTTCTAAGGGTGATAAATTGTGAGAAGATAAATACATGGAAAACCAGGATAATTTAGTCAGCTTCTTTGTTTTCACTCATTCTGGTGCTTTCTTTTTTTGTGGCCCTAAAACTCCCCCGAGACAGATTTTACAGCAGTACCCATTTTTCAAAAGTTTCTCCTTACAGTCAGATAAGTGTTACTCTGCTATATCTGTTGATTCTCAAGTACCAAAGTGGCATTTTTGAAGGTGACATGTTTTGATCCTCTTTATTCACAAGGAAATGAATTTCTCAAAAGTTTGTAACAATTAATAATGAAATCTTGACTTCTTGAAAGACAAGTGTTCTAGAACTGAATAGAATAAATTAAATTCACCTACTCTAGGACTATACTTCAATTCTCTGCATTCAGTTACTACACTCATAGAGCTTTATGTGCCTTTTTTTCTGAGCTAAGCACTTCCACTTCCTGGATAATGTAATTTTTGGTGATTCACCATTTTGAACTCGTATGTGTTGCCTGCTCACATAGTGGGCTTTTGAGCACTTTTACCCTAGCATCATTTTTTTCCCATAATAGCTAGAAGTCAATGAAATATAAATTAGCCAGATTCTGCTCTAATAATTCTGTTAAAAATTGGGATCCCTTTTATTCAATAGGGGAAGAGAGGAGGCTATAGGGGTAGAGAATCAGTAAAGATATTGTGTAACCACTAATACTTGAAAGATAAACTTACAAATATGTTTAGCTGTCATTTCAGGAATCAGAAAACAATATCCAGAAACAATTAAACATGACTCGGGTTAATGTGAGAAAAGTGGGAGAGTAGTCCAGAATCCCAAACATTTGTCCAGTGGGTTCAGCACTTGGAATAATCTTTCCAGAAGACTTAGAGGCCAACTGGAGGTAAGAGGGCCATCAGATGAGCGAAGGTTCTTATGGGATGGAACATTTGTGTGGAATGGTGAGGAAGAGAGAAAGGAAACATTTAAAGACAAGAAAGATAATAGTAAGCCTGGCTACAAGAAATGTATTAGCCATGATAGCAGTTTGAAAGAAAGATGGCTCAGCCAAGCATTTCTTTTTACTAGCTGCCAATAGATGATGGTGATAAAAAACTATCACTATGAGTACAACTGGACACTATTGCCTTGATTCAAGCTATTGAGTCAACAGTTTTATCTATAATTGCATTTATAATATTGCATTTATAATGAAAAAAATGACTTAGTATGACTACAAAAATATCTCTTAAACTTCAAATCCCCTAGAAAGGTCTTGGAGACTCCTCGTGTCTGCAAACCTCACTTTAAGATGACAATATATGTTCTAATTTGTGATCCATATGATAATCACTTTTTCAATATTCATTCATAGGTAAGATCTCTCCCCCTTCCCCTGCTATGGCCTGCCAGTGTTGGGTGGTAAAGTCGAGGGGTCACCTCATTTTCCTCTCACTCACTATCTATTCCCCCAGTCAACAATTGTTTCCAACACTTCCAGAGTTGGAAATCTAATTTGGTACTTTCTGGGCTATCCACAGTAAATGGCTTTCCTAGTGATTTCAAGGATTCTTCAGGGACCTCACACTTATGGCTAGGAATTTCTCATCTGAAGTTCCCTTGACTAGCCAGAGATGTCTGTTCTTATGGGTCATTTTTTCCTTCCACAGTCTCTAAGATTATGGTTAGCTTCAGCTGATCTCTGCCCAGGCTGTTTATAGTCCAGTCTACTCCCTGTGTTAAAGAATTTTCCTCATTTCTATAAATTTCTCAAGTATTTAGTAATATCACTATAAAATGTATAGAGTAGTCTCATAGTAACTGTTTATATACCCAACCTCTGACCTGGCCCATAACATTATGAACTATTTATAGTCAATATGATTTATCATAACCAAAATTAACCAAAAGATAATCAGTACTTTATTTTAGAGTGGACAAAATAAATTATTTAACCACTGTCTATGTTTCAGTATAACAAACCCAATTTTATGTACACAAATATCAACACATTATTTCATAAAATTATACTTGTATTTATACATCATTTATTTAATAGATTTTATGGTTGAAATCTAAAAGACTTGACCTATTTTTCATGACATTTTCTCAGAAAAAATTATCTATATATTGAACTTGTAGAGAATCTAAAATATTTCAGCAAGATATATGAAAAGGAATTATATATTTAAAGCAGATCAATCACTAATGCATACTCATTGAAATTTAGTGCCAATGTAGAAATCTTTATCTTTTATAATATTCTTAAACCTTAATAAAGTGCTTTAAATAATTGATTTTATTTTAATTAATATAAATAACTTTTAATAAATCTAATTTAAATGCCTATTTAAGATTTAATTTAAAGGGCTGCTCTGTAAACGGAGTGGACTAACCATACAAATGTTCTTAATGTCAGAGATGATTTGTGCTTTAAAATCCTCAGGGGAATAAATAGGTAAAAAGAAAAATGGATCAACACATCCTTAGCAGCTAAACCATTATTTACTTACTAGGTTTAGTACACAAGAGGGATATTATCAAAGCACTCACTGCTATGATAAAATTAAATCACGAGCATTTTTCACACTCAACAAAAGAAATTTGTCATATATATATATATGTCATATATGACATATATATATATATATATATACTTCATTTTAAAGAAAAAAAATTACCTGCTCAGCTTAATAGCCTACCTTAATCTGGTGATTAAATTCCAAGGATGAGTGATCTTGAGCTGCCATAAAAATACAAAGTGTATCCATATATTGGATTTTATTAATCTCCTGATTTTGACTGTCTTGCTTTTATTCTTGAAATAAACTAGAAAAGTCCATTTATGCTTACCTTCTAAAGCATAATTAGTATGATTAAAAAGTTGTGGTAACTTATGAGCTATAAAACTAGTGAATTATATCCAGACTGTAAGTAGAACTAATTATAAAGCTGTTGCTTAAGGTGTTTATACTAAAGAGTATTAAAGGGATTAGTCCAAAGCTTTACATCCTGCAGCACAGAATTAATATGCAGGATTTAAACACTCCAGTTAATTCAGGTACAGCAAACAATTATATGAAATAGGAACACTAGACCCAGCTAATGACCACACTAGTCCACCAAGCTAATTTATAATGGTGTACTTATTGACCTCTCTGCATGCACACCAAGGACTGTTTTCAGGCTAATTCCTGTCTGCAACCACTGTCATAGCCCTGTGTCTAGGCATCCCAGACAAGAAGCACAGACTCTGCTTCCCACGACATCATTACTTGCTTGATGGCAGTAAAGCATCTCATCTTGCAAGAAGTTACATATGAATGATGAAGTGTATCTCATCTCCTTTTTCAAGAAACTACAAAAAAAGAAAGAAACTACATTTTGTAAGAACTTATTATAAACATCTCTAGTCTTTTCATCAAACAGTCTCATTATGCTCCAAACTTAACCTTTTGTGAGTTCGTGGGTTAACTGGAACAAATGTATGGAAGGAGAGAGAGACTAGATAAAAATAATAGCTATTACAGTTTAAGTTTTAGAATTCCTATATATGACAAGGTATCAAACCATACTCTAGTACCACTGTCCAGTTTTCTCTAGGATTTATTCTAAGTAAACTCAGTCTGGGTCTTGTAGATTTTATTCAGTCAAAAAAATTGCTTTTGGAAACAGTTGATAAAAACCATATAAGCTTTTTATTGTTGTCATAAAGAGGTATCAAAATTAAAAAGCAAAAATTACAGGGTAAGACAACAAAACTACTAGGAGCATCAAAGGAAGTGAAAATGTGTCTAGGCAGAGGGCAATTATGAATGTGGGAAGGACAATGATAGGGAGAACAGTGAGCATGTGCTGAAGATACTGGGCAACAGGATCTGGTGGAATTTTGATTTTAGACAAGCGCTTAGGTAAAGAAATATTGGGATGGGACTTCCAACCCCACTATGTGCTTAAGAGTCATCCTCTCCTTCCCTAGCCTCTTTTTAATCATCCTGGATCAACTCCAGCTGGTCATCCCTCCTCCCCTTCCCCCTCGCCCTCCCCTCCCTGTCCTTCTGTAGATCCTCTCCTCAGCAGTCACCTACAGCAGCAGCCTCTGACTCTGTCTTCACATTAGTCTCATCTTTCTTCAGGGAGGTGCTGGGCTGCTCCTCTTCTGTTTTGTCTCTGCTTGCTTGCTCTGTTCCTTTTCAATTTTCTCCAGGATTCCAGTTAAGAATCTACTTTTAGTTTTATCTGGGTCAGCCCCTTCTTAATGGCTTGAAGGTCATCTCCTTTCAAATTCCCAAACTCAGAAGAAGATTCCTGCTGTTCACTCAGAACTCAAGCCACTTTTGCCCTTCTGAGGTGTTTCCTGACACACTGGCATTTTGAGAGCACTGAAGCCCGGGGGGGGGGGGCAGAGGTGGAGGAGGAGGAGGAGGAGCAGCAGCAGCACATGCTGGTTGGTAGCTGTAAATCTGGTGTATTAATCCCATGGAAAGTCATAGTCCAAGCCAAAAGAGGAGTCTTGCATCTCTGCTGTAGTTCTCTAAAGACCTGCTTTTCCTCTCTTCACTTTCAGCTCTGCAGCCAGATTAACATCTAAAACCTGGCCAGTAATCATTCTGCCATCCTCTCCTGCTACAGCAGCCCCAGGGTTTCTCTCATTAACATACTGGACAGAGGCAAAGCCCTTATGAATGGAGCAACCCACAGTTTTGCCATATTTGGAGAAGATTACCTCCACATCAGATTTCTCTACCACAGGATTGTTGACATTCCCAATGAACACATGGGAAATTATGCAGCCAGGATCTGTCTTGTTGGTAACATTGCTAGCCATCCTGTTTGATGGTAAGGTTGCTGACAAAGACAAATCTGTAGCTGAAGATCAAAAAATCTCCCAGGAGAGGGATGAGAGAAGACACTGGATTCCAAATCTCCTACTCCCAGTTTCTACGTGGAGACATTGACTGCTGCTCTAGGTCAGCAAAGTGGCCGCAACTGCTCAATCTTTGCCTCTTCACAAAATGCTCAGTCAAAACTTTTAACAAACAATTATTAGGCTCTACCCTGTGTAGTATGGAAGATTTAAAAGACAGAAATTGATAATACAGACCTTCCTTCAGTGAACCAAGGAACATGCACTGTAGTAGGAAATACAAGATGATCATACTATTAACTATGTATACATTTGAGAGAGAGTTAAGAGGCACAAGGAATGAGATTAGTTCATATGAAGAAAGATGATCCCATAGGTGGAGCAGCTGTGCTACAGAAGGCATTAGACCTAGACCCCAAAGATATTGATTAGACTTTTAGTCTGCTCATTATACTTGTCAAAAATTTTTATTTTATACAGATCTAACAGAATTATTGAACTGGGATGAAATTAATTTTCCATATCCATGTAAAGAATCATCCTTGCTATTCCTGAGCATCTACCAAAGACATGGCCTGCATTGTGGTCCACTGAGAGAAATCACAACTTGTCTCATTTTTTTAAAAAATTGTTATTCATTCATTGACTTATGGCTTCTTTAGCCAAAAACTCTTCTGTTCTAAGAGAGGGTTACACAGCAAACAAAAGCGAAATGCCATCTTCTCTCAATGGAGATTTTAAAATCACTACTCTGGCTTTATCTTCAAGGAAGAGTAAAAAGGAAAAATCTACAGGCTGGATTTTATGGCTGATGAGCTGTTAAACATTCTGTATGATCATTCATATGAAAATATGGGGGTTTTGAGGATGAAGCCCCTCAGGAAAATTTGGAATACACTGGAGACTTACTGAGAGGAAGGATTCTTACCCCAGGGTCCAGATACCCACCCCTAAAATTTGACCATTAGCCAGTTCATAATAGGTGAAATTCTGATACTGATTCTGGGCCGGAAAAGTGAGTCCAGATCCTCAACAAAATTTCTGACCACAAAGTCAGACAGAGGCAAATAAAATGACACAAATGAGTCTTAGGAGTCAGAACTTTCTAACTAACCAGGACTTTCCAAGAGGAAGACAGCTGGTTTTTTTCATTCCCCTTCCCTGTACTCCCTCCAGTGTTAGCAGCTTTGCAGTGGCTTTTGGAAGTATTCAAATCTGAATAAGACATTTAATAGGAATACATCAAATTTATCACTCCTTAGAATAAGAGCCCTGATATAAAATTCCTAAAATTATACTTAGCAGGTATATAATAAACATTGCTGAATGAATGAATGAATTTACAATGAGTCATTTTCATCTCATCCTAAGACTTGGGTTGATGAAACTCAACAAACTGGAGGTAATACATATCCAGGAAAGAGGAGATTCAAGGGAATTCTCTTCAATATTTGAAAGTCTTTCTTTGACAATTATTTCAGAAAGCGTTAAGAAATTCTACATACCTGATTATAAAATTTGTATTTACTGGTAGCAAATAAAGGACTTTTCATTCTAAATTCTTTAAGCTAAAACTGTCTTCAGAGGCCATCAGAACTAAGAGTAATGTGGTACCTGGTTTAATGAATAAAGCTTCTCTGAGCCAACCTTCAACAAGGAGGCCATGCCAAAGTCATGCAAATATTGAGCTATATGATGAATAACCTGGTTTTGTGTAGATTACCCAATTTTACAGTGATATGGAAACAAAAATATGTATATTTTATACATCAAAATTTTTAATGAGAAAATAAATAATTTCAGGATCTGTTAGAATGAAGAAAATGTCCTAAGGCCTGTTCTATCAGGAGAAACCTGCAAGGCATGAGGAAAGTAGAACAGGGAAAGGGAAAGGAAAAGAAAGCCATGCAAAGCAATTTCATTCCAATAAGGACATTGGACAGAGGGAAAAATAATGAAAATTAATGAAAAACTCAGATCTATGACATAGACATAATTTGAGGAGAATTTGTGCCATTCACATACTAGCTGCACATCAAATATTTACTCAAAAATGATTCAAAAGTGGAAAATCATGAGGATAAAATACATTTGAAAATACATTTGAATAGTGTAGAGATAGAACCATGATAAACAAATTTAAGAATCATGACATTAAAAGGTTGCACTTACTGCACAGAATTCAAATCTTTGAGTAAATTATAACTGTCCTACTCATAGAAATATCACATTCTTGATGTTCTGTTTCTTCATCTATATAAGAAATTGTCCTTATTCTACTTTTAGGGAATGATTGGCTAGTCACATACATCAAAGTGATTTGAAAATAAATAGTTTTTATAAGTAATAGTTATCCTTGTTAAAGAAATGTAAGGCATTTCAAGATGTTTTGAAAATGATACTTTTTCTTCTAATGACACTTGTTTCTCTCTATGCTATTGAGCACAGATGGATTCTGAGATTAGTTAAGTATCACACCAGCTCGAATAATATGGTAGTTTTAAAGATGCAAATGTAACTAATTTGTGTATGAACTTTCTCTCTCAGTAGAGTGTATTGTTTAATTTTCTGAATTTTAGTTAGTTGGTATTTCAGAATGAATGCTCTTTGCTAGTAAGGATCCTGCCTGTGAAAATCTCTTTGAGTTTTTCAAACTGTAATAAAAGATCAAACTTGTGAATAACAAAAGCAGGGTCACATATCAAGTAGATATGCATCAGTGTGAAAGAGAATGAATTTGAATTTTAATGTAAGATAGAATTTTTGAATTAAGATAAAATAAATGCCAAACTATAGGCATATTTGTGTGGAACTAGTGAAATGCATACCTCTACTGTGGAAATATTAAACAGTGACTTCAAATTATCTAGCCAGATGAAAGAAAAAGATCTTGATTCCAAAATAGATCTGGAACCACAATTTAATAATTACAGTACAAGAATCTTCCAAAGCTGAATTCAAACAAGAACTCCATGTGGATCAACACTGGTTGTTTTAAGATTATCATTTTATCCTTTTCTTTTTGTTTACAAATATCAGTTGTCTCCCCACTCATGAATAATAACTATGACACCATCCTGACTGTATATAAGGGGGGATTTTTGGTCACGTTTGAGTGTTGGGCAATAGAAATTTGAATTTGAATTGACTTTCATGATCTCTGTCCAAGAGTTTTAAAAATTATTGTGAAGGGTCTGCAGATTTATAGAAATCTGATCAGAAAAGGAGTTCATTTAGCTATTAATGTCTCTAGTTTCTCGTTCTTTATGGCTGAGTAGTCCTCCATTTTATAAAAAAAAAAAAAAAACCACATCTTCTTTATCCAATTTCCAGTTGATGGGCACTTGGGCTGTTTCCAGGCTTTAGCTATTACAAACTGTGCCGCTCTAAACATCGGTGCACATATATTGCTGTGGTATGATTCTTTTAATTCTCTGGGGAAGATACCAAGCAGAGGAATAGCTGGGTCAAATGGGACCTCTAGCCCTAGTTCTTTAAGGTATCTCTGTACTGGATGCATATTGAGGCCATACTCTTAAGTGAAATAAATAGGACACACGTGTAAATACTGAACAGTTTCTCTAGTGTAAGAAACTGAAAGTGTAAATAAGGATTAAAATGATTAAAATGAATAATTGATAATTTGAAATAGGAAAAGGTCCAAAGGTGTAGGGGTGATGGGAGGGGAAGGGGAAAAGGAAGAAGAGAAAGGAAAAATTATGAGAAAAGGAAAAAATAGAAACAATGTCTTTGTAAATAGGGAAGGGAGCACAGGGAATGGGGAATAAATAAGAACCAAGATACATCATGTACAGGTACAAGCACCCAATGATAAATATAAACATATTGTATACCTAAAATGTACCAATAAAAGAATTTTTTTAAAAAAAGAAGTTCAGAGCTTTTAATAAGAAATCTAGAGTTGAAGGTTAATCACATGTCATATTCCAAACAAAACAATTAACGTAGACCACTGTATATATTCTCCTTCTCTTGGTCACAGGAATTTTTAGATTTTTTTGGCCATTGCTTTTGATAAATTTGATGTAGAGACAGCATAAATATTGAAATGGTGATGAAATGAACTGAGGAGGTTAAAGTATGTGAATCACTTCAAGGCAAAGTAAATGTCCCTGGAAAATGGATAAAAGGAAAGGAAGACAGCAAGTATGTTTGGCTTGCTAAGACTTTTAAATTCTCCAATGTTTCCATCAGTACTAAGGTGGTGGCTTCCACTCCTGTGTTGATAACCCACAGCATTGGTTCCCATGTTTTCATACATGCAGACCTTACTGTGAGATAACGTACACTTCTGGTGGGACTTTCTTAAAAAATTGTTAGGAAAAATCATGCTACACATAATAGATCATGCATGACAAAATGAACATTGTGTTTCATTTCAGCCATCTGTTAACATTTTCCTATATGTTAAAGGGGTTTTTTTCCCCATGTTTAACTAAAATACGAAGGTGTCCTAAAGTAGTTCAGATTTCAAAGAACTTTATTTAGCCAATAACTACATGGAACAGTCGTATTTATGAAGCTTAACTAAGAATGATATTATTCTGTGAGTTAGTGTATCAAATAAAATGTCTATTTCATGTATAAGTAAATTATAAAATTAAATTGTATTTGCATTGCTTAAACTCTGACTTTTTTCTATTTGCTTTCATGTGTTAAAATATGGCAGGAAGCTTAGTATTTATGATTTATAAAAAACACTATTCCTTTTATTTAGCATTGAATAGCAGATTTTGAAAGTTTTAATAGCATGAAAAAAAATCTCCAAGAAAAGAGGAAAGAAGAACAATGAAAAATAATGAGAATGGTAAAGGAATGAGATAAATTATAAAAAAGAGAATGAAAAGGAGATAAAACAGAGTGCAGGTTTCTCTCCAGAGACAATACCCAAGGCTTTCCTATTAATATTTTTTAGAAGCTTGACCTGAGCTCTCTTAGAAAGGCCTCCTGTGGACGGATAATCACCTGTCTTTGCAGACCCATCACCTACTGCACAGTACTGGAGGCATCAGAAACAGAGGTCACCCATGCAGGCATTCAGAACAGTCAATCTTAATACTCAGCAGAGCAATAAAGGCCAAAGCCAAATTACTTCATGTACTAGGACATCGATTTTACTCAGACCACCTTCTGATAATTTGAGAAAATGCAAATTATTTATTTAATCTCTCAACATGGTGATCATCCTATTCTCTAGATAGAAGAAATGCATTTTAGTCTAAATATATAATTTTAAACATTACAATGGTAAAACAACCCTGCTAAACAATCATTTTGTCCTTGTAATCATTTTCAATTAGGTCACGTTGAAAATTTAATCTTTATGCTTTTCGTCACTCTCACCTATTTAATTCCTTGGTGTGGCATGGCAGTGCAGGACTGAGTGAATCCTACCACACCTTTATGACAGTGGCCATGAGAAAATCCTTATGTCCTAGGGTTCCTTGTACATCCTAGGGTTCCTATGATCTATGTGACAATAACCCCAGTCCACTTCGCTGTAGTTTGCTCTGGTGTCATAATTAAACCTGGTATAATTCTTAAAGGGCTCCGGTTTTCTTCCCTTTCAGCCTTCTCTGAGCCCTTGTCTCTTATGCCTGCTTATTCTTTCCCAGGCTGTGCTCCCTGCTGACTTAGCCTCACAGGTTCTATATCTTCCATTCAGTTCATGGCTTAGGAATCTATTCCCAATTGTACTGTCAGGTCAGTGCTACTATCACCAAGAAATCTCTAAAGTGGGTTCACTAACTTATAGGTTAACTACAAACCCTTAAAAGTTTAACAGGAACATATGAGTCCTCATGAGGCATAGTATCCATTGGCTACCAAACATTAAGCTCTGGCCCTCATTCTGCCATATCATTCATTCCATGCCACTAACTACCTTTGGTAGGGTCACTTCTCAGATAAACAAAGGTAAAGGGTGACTGAAGAGATAATTCCTTCTGTAGTCCAAAAAAAATGAATCAGATAAAAGCTTCCATCTCTAGGGACTGCCCCCTCCAACAATGATATATCAGTGAGGGAGAAAGAGTGCATATTGTTTTATCTTCTGGCTCAATCTCCTACTATTTCTCAAGGATTCCAGGACCAAGACATGGGATTTTCTCTGCCTGATGAGGATCTACCTTATACAAAACTTAAGACCTGCCTTCTGGTTACTGACATCCCAATGGAGAAGAGAAAGGCATCCAGGGGAAAGGAAAGGGGCCCTTGGAGTCTGGTTTACCATTCCTTTATCTCACTGGAAATACTATTTTGAATATCTGAGGCAAACTATTCATTTTCTTTCTTCTTTTTTGGTACTGGGGATCAAACTCAGGACCTTGCACTTGCGAGGCAGGTGCCGGAACCACTGAGGTAAATCCCTGGCCCTCATTTTCTTTCTTAAGTCTAAATGTAACATCCCTTGTTCATCACTCCCATTGGCCTCTACACTGTAAGACTTACAGAACCCTTTGACAGAATGCCATAAGGATAAAAATAAATGCAAAACAAATTTTACTAATATCTTTCAAATTATTTTCTCTGTTGAGTTTTATATTCTTTTGGTGGAAGAAGGAGAAAGAAACAGTGGATGAACCTCTAGTGGAGCTCTCTTCATCTATTCTT
This sequence comes from Heterocephalus glaber, assembly GCF_000247695.1. Next base: position 15,899,956 of record NW_004624774.1, on the reverse strand, counting down.
CCTTTTTTATGCCATTTCACTATTTTCTCCAACCATCTTTTCATGGCATCTGACAGTTGGAAGCAGCTGCCCTGATGAGAAATGATCACTCAGTACCAACCATAATAGTGATAGAGGTGATCTTGGAGAAATATTCTTACACAGCAGCTCTGACCTTGGCTCTTTTTGTGTGCTCTTGGATTTCAGGTCTGTTGTGAATTTCAAGTGTCAGTTCAGCAACAAGAGAATAAGGTTAAGGAAATAAAGGGCTAAAACCAACAAACCCAGCTGATCATGATGATGCACATACAAAAAAATGCTATTTGGAGAAAGATTCTGATTCTTTTCTGAACAACTATAGAGTGGTGGTGTGAATGGCTGAGACAGAGCAAACTACTCTGTGGGTCATTAGATAATCCTAAATCTCTTTTGAACTCTTCTCCCAAATTCCCTTTTATTGATGAAGAAATCTCCTTTTGACAATTTGTGTTGTGTGAATAGTCAAATATCTGTTAGGAGTAGGTAGACCAGAAATGAACAAACCAATCCCCTGGTTTGAATCCATGCACCTTATTGGTTTAGACCACCATGTACATAGTTATTTAAATCCAAAGCAGCCCCATGGAAGAAGTATACAAAAACACCATAACAGCAGAAAAGAAGGTGGAATCAACAGCAGTGAGAGACACTGCAGTAGGTTTCAGGGAAAAGGTCATCTCTGGCTCAGCTTTGAGGAGGTGGAGAATTTCAATAAGTGGAATGAATGAAGAGGACATTTTTTTTTAATTTTTTTTATTCAATTCTTTTATTGGTACATTGTAGGTATACAACACAATTACATTTCTCATTGGGAATTGTACCTTTACATAATGCATTTTGGT
>NW_004624774.1:15853637-15893874 GCF_000247695.1 Heterocephalus glaber | reverse complement strand
GCTGTAGGTGATCTGGAAGTCTGGTTTTGAGACTTATTTACATGTTTTCTCATTTCGACTGGGGTGGGGGGCTGCTAGCACCTGCATGGATTACCTCCTCTGAGCTGAGAGAGGTGGGACAGGGGCTGGGAGCAGCAGTAGGGTGGTGGCCCAAAAGCCCTTTCCTGTGGGCTGGGAGCTGCAGGAGCAATGGTGGCCGGAACCCCCTTCCTCTGGACCAGGAGCAGTGGGATGGTGGCCCGGAAGCCCCTACCTCTGGGCCAGTAGTGGTGGGAGGGATGGTGGCCCGGAAGCCCCTTCCTCTGGTCCAGGAGCAGAGGGACAGGAGGTGGCCCAAAAGCCCTTTCCTCTTTGCTGGGAGCAGTGGGAGAGATGGTGGCCCAGAAGCCCCTTCCTCTGGACCAGGAGCAGTGGGACTCAGTACCTTTGTCTGGTGGTCTGGTGTCCGAAGAGGAGATTTTTTACACATGTTAGGCAAGAGTTCTACCACTGAGCTATACCCCTGCTCGAGGTGAAATGTTTTAATGAAATCAGGAGTAACTACATGTAGTATACTGTAAAAGGCAGAGTAGGTATAGGGAACAGGAAGCCTACAATTAGGAAAACAACTTGGGTCAGATCAAGAGATGTCTGATAATTTGAACTTCACAACCCATTGGGAATGTAGGAGGGCTTCAAGCACGAGGATAGTTGTTTTTCCAATTTAGGAAAATAATGACTAAGACAAGAAAATAATCTTTCTACATGTGTGAGTTGCAATTAAAAGTTATATTCCTTCTTATTTCTAAAGGATAAGTAAATAATTCCCAAAAGGTGTTATTGGTGCTTTTTACAGCATAGTCTTGGAAATGAGTACCCTTGACTTCTAATCTATTCTTGAAATGTTATCTACCAACAACGTGCACACAGAAGAATTTTCTGCCAAGAATTTCCTTGCCAAAAACTTGTTTGAATTTTGGAAGAAGTCTCCCTAATCTAGCTTACCAACTAGGCCTTCCATGAACTTAACATTTATAGAAATTCATCAGTGGAGAACAGAGGCTGGAAATGGAGGGTTCAGGAAAACTGGTAACTCTATATTTGGTCAAATATTAGACTCAGCAGACATTGGCTGTCTCAATAAAATAAAATCTTTCCATTGTCACCTCTTCTTCAAGGAAAGCTGGCAAGATCTGGTTCATGATTCTTTTCAACTTAAAGAAGAGAGCAGGTACCCCTAGGGAGACACACAAACAGGCTGGCAGCAGCAGGAGCAGCTCAGGATGGAATCTGGAGGAAGCACAGCTAAAGACTTTCAGGTGTGCAGTCCTCAATTCAGAAGGTCCTGGACATAGGATGAGCTCCTGGCAGGAACTCATCAGTGTCTGTATGTGCTGAATTTCTCACACTAAAATGGATAGCTCTCAAATTTTTTTGTGAACTAATAGCTGTTTTTTATTCTCAAAATAGGCTAATTTACTTCTTACTTGAGATCATGATTCCTTTTTTAGAGCTGTACAGATAGCTAATGGTATAATAGAAAAGAGATTTGCAAACAACAGGCCTCTGTAGCTGGCAAATATTATGTAGGAAAAACTCTTTACTGATTTCTGAAAAGCCTTATAAAATTCACCTGTATATGTGTAGTCAAATGACATTCCTGTAGAAGTTTTAAGTTTGTCATGGTTTTTTCTTCTTGACAATGCAATGAGTTCAAAAGGGAAAATTCTATAGCACCCAATTTAATCTCCTTGGTAAACTGTAGTGAATATATTAAGCAACTTCTCTGAACTCACACAACAATAAAGCCTGACAATGAACACAGTCCTGTGTTTTCTCATCAGATGGTATGTGTTATGCATTTGATTCCTTGTGACAGTGTGTGAATAGTCCTCATACAATAGACCTGCCCTTTCTGCTCTCTCTTCTGCCCATCTAAGATTGAAATAGTAGTGTTTCCATTAGACTAAAACATGTATTTTCCCAATATCAAGTTATACTCCCCTGCTCTTGTGTTCATCAGGTTTGTTATAAGATGCAGAAATCATTTAATGGCACCCTTTCAGGGGACCTTGCAATGATTTTCGACAATGGCAGTTTCTCTAAGGAATTGATAAAGACCCCTGAATAAATTCAATTCTACTCAATAGTAAGCATCAGTCATTGTGGTGGATTAACTAATGGTCAACTTGGAACACCCAGTTGAACAGAATCAATGTGGTTCTGGATGTAGAGAACCCATTTAAGGATTTTTGCCAATGGTATTGAAAGAAAATTGGAGGGGAAGATCATTTGCTGCTGATTTTCTTGGAGAAGCTTGATGCAGCTTGTTTTCTTAATACTGACTCGTCTCTGTTCTCATTGTCAGAGGAGCTGGGGTTCTCCCTGTCACCAAGAATGGCTGCTGTTCTTGTCAGGGTAGTTCTAGTCTTTGCCTTGAGCCTGGCTTCCTGGCTCCAGGGCAGATCCCTCAGCCTGGTGGCACAAATCCTTCACCCACTGGTGCATACTTTGTGGCTTCCACCACTGGTCTTTTGGGCTTCCCAGTGCAGATCCTGGATATGGACTTGCTCTAGGCCACTGGCTGGACTTGTGGAGGACATTACCTTGGGCTCTAGACCTTTAGCTGGACTTGTACAGGACATTGTCATGGGACCCAGGCACTTGGCTGGATTCTTCGGATCTCTGGTGTGTGGATACATCTCTTGAACTCCTCTGCATTTGACTTTTTGAGTGAATATTATAAAAATAATTTTATAAATTATATGAGCCTTATTAAATCTATTCCTTTGCAAACCCTGACTATAGCAGTCATCATATTTAGATATTTTACCCTACTCCCCCTGTGTATCTATCAAAGGAAATCTGATTCACCACTTAGTGCCTGACATGAAAAGCCCATCCTTTTAGAAAACATGAAGGTTTTTTCCTCAAATAAATCCATTCATTAAAAATCTCTATTTTTGTCTATCACTGGGATATTTAGAGGTAGGTAATATGTTCTTTAATGAATGTGGAGTAATTCACTACCTGGAGAGATAAATTGGATAATAATATCTACTGTGGGTCAGATTTAGTTTTAAATATAATCCTAATTTTTACAAGCTGTTTTGAATAACATTTTAAAAGAATTATTTGTGTAGTTAGTTGGAAATAAAGCTAATAAATACTGAAAAATAAAAAGTTGTGGGTTTTTAAATTTTTCTGAAACTTTTTATCTTACAAAGTCAGTAACAGTCGTCAGATTGCATTGCTTAAAAGTTTAACAGTTAAAGGTAAAAACATAATTATTCATATGCATAATATAGTACAACAATCTTAGAAATATAGATCATTCTTGAAATATATGGCCTTAGATTTACCAGTTTACATACCATGAGAAAACTGAAAGGAAAAGGAAATCATCCTTATCAAATATTCCCTCTATTCTCTTTCCATGCCTCCACTTTGAATTTTCTTGCCTTGTAAATTAATTCTCCATCTTCACTGGGTATGAAGGAAATACTTTATTGATATGATGTTAAACATACATTAGACCCTATATTTTTGTACTAGTTATACCAATTTTGATATCTGTAATTCATGTGAATGCCTTCTAAAGTAGAAACACTTATCAGTGCGCTGACCTTTTAACTACCATAGTGATTCACACCTTAGAGTCAGCATGAGTCTTTAGATGGACTCACTAGCAAGGGCTGTTGGGATCTTCCCTGCTGAGTCACTTGAGGCAAATCCTCACTTGCTGACCTAGAAAACCTTCCAAGACCGCTTTCTCTGTAGTCATAAATGTAATTGGAGATTAAGAGAAGCTAAGAAGGTCAGAACTTTATATTATGCTGATAGTGAGCTTGTATTTGGATCCTCTACGCACAATTTTGGTGAGGATTATTTCAAGAAAATTGCATAAATGGAATAATATAGGGTACAGGATTTTTGAGGTCACTTTTTCATTCAATATAATGACATTAAGATTCATCCAAGTTGCTACGTGCATCAATGGTATGTTACTTTTTATTGTTGAGTAGTGTGCTAAGGTATATGAATAGCTCAGTTCAACCATTCACTTGATGAGTGACAGAAGAGCTGTTTACAGTTTCTGTCAATTATTAATAAAACTGCAATGAACATATATAGGTGAGTTTTAGTGTGACTGTATGTTATTGTTTATTTTATATAAGTGCCATGGAGTGCAATTGCTAGAACTGATAATTGCATGTTTAATTTTTTAAGGGGTTTACCTGTTTCAATTTTAGCAGTATATATTTTATTTCAAATTAACATGAATAATCTTTAATACATATTCAGAAATCTCTGATATTGTAAATGTGGAATATAAGCCATTATATCTTTACTATGAAAACTGAATGACATAATTTAAAATATCACTACATTAATATGTTGAGATAAACAATAGAGAAACAATAGAGAAAGATATAAAATGGGACATCAAAAATTCAAAATGGAAGAATGGAGTGTAGAATTTTATTAGTTTTCTCTGTGTGTGTGTATTCATCTTCCTCTTTTTATAGTTAGGTTATATCATTATAATTTCAAAATAGCTTATAACTAAAAGAAGGTTCTTACAATTCTGAGGAGAGCGTCTAAAGGTCCAAAATCAAGGTGTCAGTAGGGTTGGTATCTTCTGAGAACACTTTCATTAGCTTGTGGATGGTTGTCTTGTGGTATCTTCATGTGCTCTTTCCTCTGTGTGTGTGTCTGTGTCTTAATTTCCTCTTCCTATAAGAGCAGCAGTCCTTCTGAGTTAGGCCCTCCCTAATAACCTCATTTAATCTTAATTTCCTCTTTAAAGGCTCTATCTCCAAATATAGTTACATTCTAAGATATTGGGAGATAAGACTTTCACATACTGGATTTTGAAAGAACAAAATTTAGTCTATAACAAATGGTAACATTCTACCATATCACGATGACTAAAACCCCTGCCATACACAACATGCACATTAACAAAAAGAAACTAAATTGCCTTAAAAATACAATGAATTTTCTTTTTAATAATAGTCTTCAAACTTGTAATCTTTTCCTTTATTAACTAATTTGGTCTTATGTCAACTAAAACTGAGTAAAAACATAGGCAATTCATCTTCTAGGTGGTTAAAACCTTTTCAAGCTAATAGTAACTTAGCAAATAATATTAAATAATTTATGCTTCTTTCTCATGAATAATAGCATTTTTACAGCTGTGATTTCAAGTTTAATATAGAATTTTTTGTCTTCTTAGGTTAATAGACTGATTTTGTATTTTAAATATTTTTATTGCTACAGGTTTGTAGTACACAACAATTACATTCATCGTGGGGATTTGGTACACATGCATAACATTTCTTAATTCTTTCTTTAACCTCCTCTCTCCCCTCCCTACCTCTCCCTGTATCTCTCAACCCCCTTCCCCTGTATGCTTTCTTGAGCAGTTCAGATTCGCAGAATAATAAACAGCAAGTGCAGAGTTTATCATATATCTACTTCCCTCCCACTGGCCCTCCCAGTTTCTCCTGTTAATATATTGATTTAGAGTAAAGCAATTGGTACACCTGATGACTCAATATTGAAATACTAACTACATCCCACAGTTTACATTAGGATTCACTCCTAGTGTTGTATAATCTATGACTTTTGATAAATGTGTAAATATCTGAGTCCACCATTAGAGTGTTAAAAAATAAATTTTTAGGGAAAATATTTTAATGGGGGTTATGTGAAATATTTTATTCTATTTTTACTCTAGTTTTCTTTCTATGAAACTCCCTTCCATGATTACTACTTTGATTTGGGGATCTGAGGGAAAAATTCTATAATCTCTACTTATATTTTGATTTATGGTTACCATATTGACATATATAATCTTTCCATGTGAAATATCTCTGAAGATATTTTTAAATATTTCCCCGTGATGAAGCTTTACTTTCTGAAATCAGTTATAGCAGTCATCAAAATAAAGTCATGTAAATCCTAAAAGTGGTCAGATAAAAGTTAAAAGCACTTTCACAGTCAAATTGTAATATTTTATTCAATTATGAAGTATAGTTACATAACAAAGCATAACTTTAAATATTATTCTTTGGAAATCTATACAATCAGCACAATGATTATTTTGGTGAAAATTTTAAAAGTGTAGAGAAAGATCATTCAGCAGATTCTGCTGCCAAATAATCAGACAACTGGTAAGTATTTGAAGAGAAGCTATAATAAACTCTATAGCAAATTTAAAATAAAACACCTTTAATTAGTATTTTCAAACTACAACTGTAATGAAGTATCACAGATATGAAAAATAATGTAAAACTATGTTTTAAACAATATTTGTACTGAGGAATACTTTTTACCAAAATAACATTATGTTGGCTTTGGATACAATGACATAAATGGAAACATTATTTGTCTGTAAAAATATAACATGTCTTACTATGTGCCTACCTATTATGTGCAAGGCCCCGTACATATCACTAGATACATAGTGTTACATTCAAAGGGCTGTCTCTCCAGTGAGGCTGTGTACAGGAAAGCATGATGTGATAAATGTGACAAAAACATGCACAGGGGTCAGAAAAATAAAGGGTCAACTTTAATGTCTGAGAAGGTCTCCTGGATAAACACTAATCTGAGTATTAAAAGATAAGAGGGTGTCCTTCAAGTGAAGAGGAGAGGACAGAGAAGGCATCCCAGGCTTGGGCATCATCATGGTTAAAAGACTTTAAGCAGAAGACTATTGTGATTGAATATGTCCTCTGAAAAGTGCAGTTTACTGTGAAGTGGCAGAACTCTATGTCTGGACACATGTAAGAATCTCACCGTAAGTCAAGGTGAGAAAGAGGAAATAGTATGAATGGGCATGGAGAGAAATGGATTGACTATAACAGCTTCAGGGGAAGAAACTGACATGACACATTTATTTTTGAAACTGCATCCAGGGAAGCAAGCAAAAGGATTTCCAGAGAAGTGACTTGAATAAGGAGGTGAGGGGTGAAGAGTGCCATTTACTGGGATTAAGCAGTCAATAAGAAGAATCAGGAGTAGTCAGGAAGGGAGAAAGTTGGGGGCAAGGATTGTCAGAGTACACCTGGGAGGGCAATGGGATAACATTTGTTTTCTAATATGTTGGTTGACATGAAAATAGCTAACAGATACCTAGTATTCACATAAGTTCATTTTAAATCTTAGAAGAGATTATCTCTGATAATATTGTTTAAAACCATTCAATTATACCATAAATCCATAAAATTATCCATGGTGAGCAGACAAGAGTCAGATAATAAATTGGCAGTCTCAAAAAGAAAAACAGTGATGAGAGTAAATGGAAAAATGCCTATAAATGTAGAAAGCCAGAAAGGGCTTATATCGCATGAACTAAAAGTAATTAGCCACCTCTCTGGCAAAATCAGGCATGTGTTCTTTGTGTTAGTTTTTTTTTTGTTTGTTTAATAGAAACAGAATCCATACAGGGGTTTGAGCTGCCACCATATTCTAAAGGACTGAGTATTCACCATGCTATATAGAACATATGCAGGAATTTCTCTTTTCTTTTTTAAATATATAAAATAATAAATGAAATAACAAACTTTCAAGTAAGAAAAATCTTTATATGCCAAGATTGAAGCAGACATGCAAAATAAGAGAAAAGAGAGAAAGCAAAATATAGTTCTCCCAAAGGGATAAGGCAAATCATAATGTAAGTTAAAAACTAAAGCTTTAGTGTTTGCTGGAGAATGTGAAACGAGATTCACACATAAAAAAGTTGCTACAAATAGAGTTTTCTACAAGAATTCAGTATAACTCATCACAAAAACCAGAATAAATAAAACTTACCTGGGCAGTATATGTCTTAGGTGATTCATAATTATAATTTATAATGTATGCAAATGAGAGTTTCATATACGCCTTTTTGGATAAGTCTTGAAATTCAAATGAGAAATTCTTATGAAAACAGGTCTGGCTTCTTAGACGCTTTTGGATTCCCAGGATACACAAAGGCAAATCTTTTTTTTTTTTTATTGGTACAGTTTAGGTATACAGTATAATGACATTCATCATTGGAAATTTGCACCTTTACATAATCTCTCTTGGTTCTTATTTTTTCCCCATTCTCCTGCCCTCCCTTCAACCCCTCCATCCCTCCCTATTTACAAAGATGTTGTTTCCATTTTTCTACTTTCTCATTATTATTTCCATTCCCTTCTTTCCTTTACCCTACCCCTCCCACTTCCCCTTCCCCTTTGCTCCTTTTCTTCCTATTTCACATTATCTATTATACCTTTTAGCCCTTATTTACACTTTCAGCTTCTCACACTAGAGAAACTATTCGGTATTTACATATCTGTGTCCTATTTATTTCACTTAAGAGTATGGCCTCAATGTACATCCATTTAGCTATAAATGTCTCTAGTTTTTCATTCTTTATGGCTGAGTACTACTCCATTTTATAAGAAAACCACATCTTCTTTGTCCAGTCTCCAGTTGATGGGCACTTGAGCTGTTTCCAAGCTTTAGCTATTACAAACTGTGCTGCTATGAACATGGGTGCACATATCTCACTGTGGTATGATTCTTTTAATTCTTTGGGGAAGATACCCAACAGGGGATTAACTGGGTCAAATGGGACTTCCAGTCCTAGTTCTTTGAGGTATCTCCATACTGATTTCTACAGTGGTTAACCAGTGTACACTCCCACCAGCAGTGGAACGGGGTTCCTCTTTCCCCACAGCCCCGCCAGCATTTGTTATTGGTTGACTTCATGATGGCAGCCATTCTTTCTGGGGTGAGGTAGAATCTCAATGTTGTTTTCATTTGCATCTCTCGAATGACCAGTGATGTTGAACATTTTTTTCATATGTTTATTTGCCATTTCTACTTCTTTGTCTGAGAAATGTCTGTTCATTTCAGATGTCCATTTTTGGATTGGGTCTTTAAATTTGGGAGGTCTGAATTTTTAAAGTTCTTTATAGATTCTAGATAGTAGACCCACAAAGGCAAATCTACCTTCTAAGAATACTTCCAACTCACAGTGCACATAAGACTTACAAAGAAATCATTGTTCACTGAAGAAGAATATTCACTAAAAATTACAAGACAAAAAGACATAAATCACTGTACCAGAATCAGAAAAATATTTTTAGTACATTTGGAATAAAATCTTAATTCATTTTGAGAAGCTAAGCTATAGAGAATGGAAAAGGGAGGGTATAAGCTGTAGAGAAGTATGAATTTAAAAATGAGAAAGATTATGTTTACATGCTGAGTTATTAAGGTGAAAATAATATCATTTGAAAAGTGGAGAGCAATAAGTGTTAAAATGTATCTGAAGAAACACTTAGAATATTGTTATGGCTGTGTCTAGATGTCCCCCAAAAGTCTCATGTGGTCACAGGTGGGGCTTTTCAGAGGTGGCTGGATCACAGCGTGTGATCCTGGGATTAAGTATGTGATGCTGGTATCAAGGGTGTGTGATTACTAGCCTAGTCTGCTGACTGGTTTGGCATAGTTCTGGGTGTGGAGTATGGGAGGGCCCACCCTGGGTGCTGCCTGCCCTAGGGGCTGTAACCTGGATAGAATGCAAGGGACAAAAAGAGTTCTGCTGTCCTTGTTTTCTGCATCTTTACTACTTTGCTGCTTTGTTGCCTTCTGCCTGCCATAAACTGTTTCTCCACTATGATGCCTGCCTGCCATGTCACCCTGCCTTGGAGCCAGACAACTATGAACTGAAACCTTTACAAACTGTGAGCCAAATAAATCTTTCCCTATTTAACTTTAGGTGTCAGGTATTTTGACTCAGCAATAGGAAAAGTAACCAAGATAAACATAAATGGAGAAATGAGCTTTAAACATTATGATAAAAATTGTTTTGCAAAAAGAGGAAATAAAATGTACAGAGAGAAATATAAACCTATAGAAGTGTAACAAAAAGCAATTTTCAATTTTGTGATATTATTTCACTTACTTCTTAAACCAATGGTGAGATTTAGATATTGTTTATTTAATTAATTTCATTGGTACATTTTAGGTATACAATATAATGACATTCATCATTGGAAATTTGTACTTTTATGTAATGTGTCTTGGGTCTTATTTTTTCTCCATTCCCCTGCCCTCTCTTCAATCCCTCCACCCCTCCCTATTTACAAAGACTTTGTTTCCATTTTTTTCCTTTTCTCATATTAATTCCATCCCCTTCTTTCCTTTCCCCAACCTAGATATTGTTACTAATCTTAGAATAAGCAATTATAAGGCATGCAAAACAACCATGAAGACACAACCGATAATGAGGAGAAAAAAATCAATTTTAAAAAAGTAGATCCAGAAATGATAGTGATAATGGAATTAGGAAAAATAGATTTCAAAAAACTTTTATAAATATATTCCCTATGTTTAATATATGTAGTGTCTTGGGTCTAGACGTCCCCCCAAAGCCTCATGTGTTCATAAGTGGCTAAATCTGGAGTGTGTGATGCTGGGATTAAGGGTGTGTGATTACTAAACCAGTACATTGATTGGTTTGGCATCACCCTAATCCCAGTAGGCTGGATACAATATAAGGGACAGAAAGAGGCTTGTCTAGCCCCTTGTTGCTTTTGCTGTCTTTCGTTACCATGAACTGTTGCTCCTTTGCCATGTGCCCCCCTGCCTTGGAGCCAGCTGACTGTGGACTGAAATATCTAAGAACTGTGAGCTAAATAAACCTTTTCCTCTTTAACTTTGGATGTCGGGTATTTTGTGTCAGCAATGAGAGACAAGTTACTAAGACATATAGAAAAGCAAGAACATGACCAGAAGTGAACCGGAAAATTAGTAACAATTACATAAGATGTGAACTGGACAGGGTTAACAGTAGATTAGTCACTGCAGAAGAAAAGACTAGAAATCTTATAATATAGTATTAGATGCCATATCAAATAAAACACACAGAAAAGAAAATTAAAAATAAGATTTAACAGGCTTTAAGATAATATCAGAGTCTGAAATATGTTCAATACAAAATTAACAATTGGAAATTTTCCAAACTTGCTGAAAATAATAAATCTACAGATCCAGGAAATGAAACACCAAATGCAGTAACATGAAAAAGAGGAAAAAAGTAATGACAAAGAACATTATTATTATTATTTTTTTAGGTCTGCTTCTGCTACTCTAATGTTAACATATGCAAAGACTTTCTGTGCATTTCCTTGGTCATCTTTTCATGTGATGATCTCCACATCAGAAACTTCTCCAAATCTGCTGAACTGATTTTGTAGGTCCATCTTAGAAATAGCTTGGCTAAGGCCACCCACCAAAAGGTGCTTTGTTTCTCTGTTGGCTTTCATGAAAACTGGTTATATACTTGGTGTAGTCACGCCGTCTCCGAGCCTGTGCCGCTCAGGCCGGTGTCTGACAAAGAACATTATAATCAAATGGTTAAAGCCAATTATGAAGAATAAATCTTAAATTCACATCAAGAAGGGAGGGACATGTGTGAGCAGGAAGAGATATACACACAGAAGAAAAGAATGATAGCTGACATGTAGCCAGCAATGATGTGAGCCAGAAGACTGGATTTTCCTAAACTACTCATAGGAAAATATAATCAACCTAGACTATTCTACCAACCAAAAATATAGTTTTTAAAATCAGGACATACAGATTACAGTATTTTAACAACATACCTGTAAAAAGGAATGCTGTGAATTTGTTAAAGAGCATCCTTCAGACAGAAGGAAAACAATACAGTATGAAAACCTGTATCTGCTCCAAAGTATGAGTGAAATGTAACTCTGAGTAATTACAAAATGTTTATTTTTGTTTTCTGACATATTTTAAAGATGATTAACTATTGAAAGAAAAACTAATAGCAGTGTATTGTAGTGTTGAGTTTAGAACATATGAAAGCCAAATGAATGACAACAGCAGCACACAAGGCCGAAGAGAAGTGAAAGCCAATTATTGACAGGATTGTGTGTATTTGTGAACTGGTGTAATTTTCCTGGGGTTATACTGTGATTAAAAATATAAAATTTTAAGGCAATCAGACATACACAAAAATGTACAGCTAATAAACCAATAGAAAGAAAAAATGAAATACTAAAATACACTTAGTCCAAAACTAAAAAAAATCAGAAAAAGATTAAAAAATGAGATAGTAGATTTAAACACAACTATATCAATAATTTCATTAAATGTAAATGATGTACACTTATCAAATAAAAAGACATTATCAGCATAAAACACCAAGATACATCCTTTTGTTGCCTATAAGAAACTCACTTTAAATATGAAGATATAAACAGTAGGTAAAAGAAAATAACAGGACTCAAAAAGATAATAATAATGGTGGATCTCAGCCTGAATTTGTTGAACCTCAAAATTGTACATACACCATAGAGAATCAAAAAGCTTAGAAAATGCAAGTTGAGAACTGTAAAGCAAAGCAATCAATTTAAATTGGAAGTAGAAATCCAGAAGTTCTGAGACTTCTCATTTCAAAGAATGAGATAGACTGAATAATCTAGATAATAAGGAAATATAGTATATAAGCTTAGTTATCTGATGACAGAAATGTCAATTTCCTAAGTGAAAATAAAAAGCATCATTGAAAGCTAAAAAAATTCAAGAAAGGTTATTTAAATAGAAAAACTGAAAATGTAACATGATTTGGAGCAATAGTGTATAGAAAGATAATACAAAATTAATTGGATATGAGGAACTACTTTTTCCAATGGCCTTAAATTCAGGACTCTGAAATTATAGATAAAATAGCAATAGTAGCACATATTTAAGTGGATCATGGTAAATGTTTTCTTGATAATAACTTAAACTCTACATATTGCTTTTCAAGATTTTGTTTGTTTATTGTACTCAATAGGAGGTGAATTTCTGTTTAAAGGGCAAAAATTAATTTTCAACCTTGTTAATGTTGAAAGGGATAAAGAGAAGGTGATAGAAAAATAAGTGTGCTAATAGTAGTAAGTAATCCAATAAAATTTTAGAGATTTATTTGAAATATAGAACTGAACTATGGAAAAATAAATTAGCATGTGTAAATAGAGGGTAAAAAGTGAAACACTCATTTTAATAGCATAATCCCATAGATATCATTACTTATCGATAGATGTAAACATATATAAAAAGAACTAAAAATCACAATATTAAACAAAAACAACTTAGGAGAAAGGATAAATATTTTATGAGTATAAGCTATAGTATTTGATTTATCAAAAATATCTAAATATTATTTTTATTTATTTTGGCTACTTAGTAAAATAATTAGCAAAATAATTCATAACATTACCCTTTCATATCCTTGCTACAATGTCTCTCTTGGCCTCCATATTGTCATGTAAAGAGTCTGTACACTTTTAAGGGATTCATATATAATACTAATTTCCCATTATTAAATATTCCCATGTACTGTATATTTGGTTATAAAATAATACAGGTTCTTGTCTCATGATAATTTTTAGTATGGGCAGTGCACTTTTAAAAATCATCTACAATATGAGGGCTTGACTTAAGATTCAGTGTCCTCTCCATCATGACCCAAGAGATTTTTCAAATTTACCTTCCTTTTAATTAATACATGAACCATTTATCACTGCCATACTGAAAGCATATGGATCTGTCCCTCATCCACATAAACATTCAAGGTCATATTGAGGACTTTCAATGTGCCATTCACTGCAATTGAAGGCTTATAATATTGTGTAAAACTCAGCAGCTATGGAACACTCAGTGAAGAAAACTTGCTATTCAAGAATAATGATCCATCCAACATCTTCATTTCCAAATTGATGAATACCATGGTGGATAATAAGAAAGCTAAGCTGAAAAGAAGACAGATTGTAGAGTTTCTTCAGCTGTTCTTACTCTCCATCAACTTCAAATGCTATACACTGTAGGATCTTCTCTCAGCAAAAGTATAAATCCATATAAAGTGGGCCTTTGGGGAATGTTATGAAAAGAGTAGAATAGAAGCTTAAAATGTTAAAACAATGAATCTCAAGGGCACAGTGTATAGAGCTTTCATTGGAAATTTCTTTTTCTGACAACCCCTACTCGGCTTTTTTTTTTTTTTTAGACAGGGTCTCACTATGTAGCTCAGACTGTCCTTGAAGTCACAGTGATCCTCCTGCCTCAGCCTCCCAATGCTGGGATTACAGGCAAGTGGCATCACACCCAGTGGAGCCTTTTGTTTTCCAAGTAAGGTGTAATCTAGTTCATCTCCTCCCAGCTTTTTTTTTTTTTTTAGACAGGGTCTCACTATGTAGCTCAGACTGTCCTTGAAGTCACAGTGATCCTCCTGCCTCAGCCTCCCAAGCTTGGGATCACAAGCTTGTGCCACCACACTTGGCTCAACCACTACTCAATGATAATATCCCCTCCACTTACAATGTTTACTTATATTGTTCATTTAATCAATTAACTGCATTGTCTCATGGAAGTACATTTTAATCTCATTATAATTTTATGTGTGCATCTATATTATATACATATAGATATATGTGTGCAATCAAACTATATGGTGAATATTTAAATTAAAAATAATTATTATAGTAAAAGACATATTGCCATTAACTCCCTCATTTTGAACACACTTGTCCCATCATTCCTGCTAGTTTCTGTTTTTATGGGTAATTTTATTTTATTTAAATTTTATCTCAATTTCTAAATATATTTTTTGTTAGTACACGTTGTTATACCTAAAGATTACATTCATTGCAGTTAGTTGGTATGTGTACATAGCACATTTTGATTCTTTACTTTCTGAAGCTGTTCTGGGAGTATTGTTTAATGAGTGTCTTTATGAGATGTGATCAGAGAGACAGTGAATGCTGTTGCCGAGTGCTATCAAATGGAAAAGTGGGCTGGTAAAAACAGTGAGTTCTAATCCAACTTATTCACTAGATATGGCATACAATCTCTGGCTCTTCCCCAAAGTCAAAATGACCATGAAAGGTAAACAGTTTTGAATGGATTCAGGATGTTGAAGTAGCTATAAGAGCACAACTAAAGATACTCATGAAAGAGGACTTTCAGAACTGCTTTAGGATGTGGCAAGAATGATGAGATAAGTGTGTTCAAAACAAGGGGGAGCACTTTCAGGGGGATTAATAACAATACATTTCTTATTATAAGCACTTTTTAAAATTTAAACACCCACTCTATAGTTTAATCAGACTTCATACACAGGATTTTTTTTTTTACATTTCTTTGTAACCCACAAAGTCTCTAGACCAGTTATTTTTTAAAGAAATTCCAAGGTATTTATGGAGGGATTCAATTAATATTAATATTAATAACACCAAAATAAACAATTGACAATGAACAATATTATGAACAAAATATAAACAAAATAACAAAATAGACAAAATAATTCAATATATTAATCTATTGGTAATTTCTTTAAAACTATAGTGCAAACTAGTAACTGAAGCTTTTAAAGTTATGAACCATTTACTTGATGCTAAACAGATACTGTCACCAAAGAACTTATAGAAAGCTATCTTTTCATCAAATTTGTTTTAATAAATAATGAAATTTTGGGACAGAGGCTAGTAGGTGTTTCTGCCAATCATATAAGTTTGTTTTGACAAGTTATTATGTCTATGATAAAGATTTTAAAATCATAATCCTAAAAACAGTTATAATTTTCAATTATGAGGTATAATTTGTATTATCAAACACTAACCTCCTTACTTTATGAGACTGATATTTGAAAGATAGATGGTAATACTTTATTCCATAAGGCAGATGTCAATATCATTCTTCATTCTTGGCCAGTCTTTTTACGAAAGTAAGTGCCGTAAGCCTGGGGGTACTATGTTGCATCTAATTAAAATACAAAAGAATCTTTGCATCAGAGATTTCAACATTAAATACATTCATTATATGTTCTGTTTGCACTGCTAAAGTAAAATTATGGCTAAATAATCTCCACTCTTTAGGACCTGTGTGGATTTTAACCAAGCAGTATCTGGGTTAATAGAGAGAGACAGAGAGAGAGAGGGAGAGAGAGAGAGGCAGAGAGAGAATATAGTACTACAAGCAGCACAAAAGCTCTAGATAATATCCAGTTCCTGAAGCACAGAGCTGAAGGTACATCTTAGATACATGTTATTGCTTGTTAAGGAAGCAAAGATGTTCAAGGATAGCACCTTTTTGATTCCCAAATCACCCTAAAAGGACAATATAATAATTCTTCATCAATTTTAACAGTAATTTGATCAAATGATTAAATAAAAATGGAAAGATTTATTATATTAACACACAACCTGGTTACAAACAGACAATGGAGAAAAGAAAGTCTGGTTGAAATATGTCTAGAACAGCTAAGCCTTTAAGAAAAGGACTTAAACCTGCTAAAACATTAACTCAAGTTTAACTGTCAGTTACTGTTTGTTCATTGTGAACTTTAATGAACCTGTAAGGAATACAAAAAATACAAAAAGGTATGATCCTTGACCTAAAAAAATTTATAGTCTAGTTGAGGAGATCATGGTAATACTCAAGGAATGACCATAATGCAACCTAAAGGAAATTAAATGTGATACTAGCATTATTTTAAGTCTACAGGAAACTCAAAAAAGAGAAAGTCAATGTAGACTAAATTTGCCATGTCAAATTTCAAGGATCAGGTGAATTTTCATCTGATCTTTGAGCCATGTGTTAACCAGATAGACTCCATATAGCATAATGTGTTATTTCACTTGAATTTTGTGAGCATCCAAACTAAGCACTAGAGTGAATTTCCCTGTACCTAAAGAAGAGAAGGAGGGCAAATGTTCAGATAAATTGGCTTATTGTGGGAAGGCCTGAAAAGATTGTCAGGAAAGTGTGCATCTCATCCTTGAAAGACAGAGATGCTTGTATAGGATTAGAAGAGCAGATTGAGATAATAGAATGGAATTCCAAGAGGAATGATGTGATGTGAATGCACAGGAAAACCTCAGGAACTTGGTAAGTATGAAGCCATCTAAGTAATCTTGGTATCTGAAGATCTGAGATTAAGTCAGGGCCCTGACAGATAGAAAGTGTAGAAAATGGTGGGGGATTCTGCACAACAATCTCCTCACCTTGCTGATCCTTCAGTTTCTACCTACTCAGGGTCTTAAAGGTCTTGTAAGCCAGTGCTCCATGTCAATGTGTCACCTGGAAAGTTCTTACACAGGATATATTCAGGAGCAGAGCTTTCCAGGCCTTGGGACATCATGGCACAGTAGAGATTAGGGTCACCCACTGAGCGAATTTTCAGAGGACAGCTTGATAGCAGCAAGAAACAGGACACAGCAGAATGTAAATATTCTGTTACTAGGGTAAAGAGCTGAGAGTTGAAAGAGAAGTAGTAGACCTGCTTTGTTTTGTTTAGCCACCCAAGAAAAGGTGCATTTGTATTTCTTTCCAATGTTAAATCTAAATTAACCAAATTCACTGGCTTCTCAAAAGTCTAGACTACTCTTACTTTTACCATCATTTTCCTTTGTTATTGTTAGTGTGATTAGCTTTATTATTGAAATCAGATGGCAAAAACAAAAATAACCTAACTGTTAAAGTCCTCAAGCCATATTTGACTACAGTTATAAAGTTGGTTCCTACTCAGTAACTTAGGAAATTAAAAACACTAAATCTAGGATTTTCTCCACTGGGACCTAATCCAGTCCAATTTAGAAGTTGAGGATTTATAAAGCCTTTTCTGAAAGAAATGGGAAAATGTCAGCTACAATTTCTTGCTAGACTTGAACTGAATCTATTAACCTTGCCCAGAGAATATAATGTTACAGTTATCTCATTTACAATGTTATTGCATATGATTTATGGCCACAGTATCAAGCCTCAAACTAGGTTTTGTAGTTTTAAGTTAAATTTACATGTCTGTCATACAAATGATTTTTTCTTGCTCAGATAAAAAGATATTAAAAAGTGATTTATAATATTTCAGTTGGGTGGAAATATACAGTATGACTTAGTCTACTGAGGGGAAAATATTAGACAGCTATTATGAATATGTACATTCACACTGCTTCCCATCTTTTAATGTATGCCTGGTTATAAGCCACTAGACATCTTTGGAATTGCATTATATTTAGAATATAATGGAACACAAATCTATATGAAAATCAAATTTAAAAGAATAACCAAAAGGACAAGGGAAAAAAATGTATCTTCTGTGTAGTTCACCAAAGATCATGACTGCTAAAACTCACTTATATATTACCATTTTTGCATATATCCTTTACCTAAAATAATGTAATATAATGGTCTTTAAATGGGCCACACAGAACCTCTCTGACATTGTTACCATTATTGAAACCCAAGAGAATTTGCTCTACCACTAACACTAAGAGTTTGAGATTTGATTTGGGAGGATACTGTGTTTTATTGGAAATATTTATTCTGCCATTTGAAAGATATTACATCCTACAACTTAAATTCAGTACCAGACAGAGACCAAGGATTTAGCAACACTTTTACTAGCAAACAAACAATATCTAGTATCCTGCAAATGTAAATTAAAACAAAAAGTCCCTTATGTGACCTTTATTTAGGTCACACAGCATATACATATATTTATAAATTACACAATGTCAAGTACATTTCATAATTTGAGTACAATTTAAAAGCAAAATATCTATCTGCTGTTCAAGCTTTGTTCATTGGTAAGAAATACACATTAATTGTTTCATGGCTATATATTATATATATATATTCAGCTAAAATTTAATTATATAAAGATAAATAAGTAATTGTTTTTCATATTTGAGAGAGTTTAAAAATCTATTACAGTTGTATTATTAAAGTTTCTGTGCACTAGTTAAATTCTCTTGAGCTTCTATTGCTAAAGAGTTAAAATAAGTCTTGACAAGATAGGGATTCATTTTTCTAGTAAACCTGCAATCTGAGACAGGCATAGAAATTCTATGCATCACTGGAAAATTTGGTGATGTCCATCTTTCTATTCTTTAATCTTGGGCATATAGCTTTCATTCCCAGAATCACATTGTCATAGCTGTACTGTAACCCTCAGGGTCACTCCTCAGTCACCTCATTTTCATAAGACAACTGCTGGTGTTCGAGATGTCTCACCCACATTTTACTTGAGCAAAAGGATAAAGGAACTGTGTTCAGAATGATTTGGCCTACTTCAAGGAATTTTTAGTGAAACTCATCTGGATATTTCTGCTTATATCTAAAAGAAATGCTGGAAAATAAGTTATTTACTAGAACAATGCTACTGATGGTACTCTAGAAGATCTAAACTATTATGTGGATAATTACTTTGTTGGTTGTTATACATAAGTTTATGAAAAATTTTGTATGTGGTATCTGTACAGACATAGATAGCTCTATGTATATATTTATAAATATTACCCTCTCCATGTGTTATCTTAATTTTATTTATTGCTTTTAATTAAATTATGCCTTCTATGAATATTAATCATTCTCCCTTTTTATTGGAATTTTCTTTGTGTCTTTATGTGATCCTATATTTTAATCTTCATAGTCACCAGTTCAAATGAGTTTCATATAGAAACCACAATGTTAGATTTTATTTCTTTTAACTCAATCTGGTATATGTCTTTTAATGAGAAAATGTGGTATGATTATGTTTCCTACAAGAACTATATGTTATAATATTCCCATTTATTTTATATTTATTTTATTGTACATTTTTCCCCTTTTCTTTTTTCCTAATTTTGTTAGTGTTGTCATATTTCTCTTTTTTGTTTTCCTCTTATTATTTTACAAATTCAATTGTGCATTTTCATTCAAATCATAGTACTTTAAAAGATATACAAGTTCAAGTGTATTTTTACATACATTAATTACTGTCTTAAATGGCAGAATGCTAGATAGCTACTATTATATTCATCTTACTTTTTTTACCTTAACAGGAAAATCAGATTTGTTTCAAAATTCCCAGACTCCCTTGCAGCTAAGGATGGTGCATGATAAGCAAGAAGAGGCAGTTGTGGATCTTAGGAGTGCTACTGAAAGGAGCTGGTGTAGCTGCTTGTATATAATGTTCTTTGTCTTTCTACACTTCCATGGCTTCCTGCTTAAAGCACAGATGAGACACCTGAGCTCTGGAATGTGAGGCAATCTTATAAGTGTTTACACTGTACAGACAGCAGAGCAGAGTGATGCATGAAACATAGGTCCTGGTGATACCATGTGTGTCACCCGTGAAGCCCTGGACCGGGACTGCACTGTATGCCATTTTAAAAGAGAAAGAAGGCAAACTAGTTCGTTTACATAAATAGTAGAGGGCACTTAGTTGGAGGCTCTCTAATAAGCTAGAACAATAACACTTTGTACACCTTTTATTGTCCTGCTCTAACAGATTCTTATGACTCAATTATTACTCCAACTAAGACACTTTTTCTCACAAGATACTTTATTTCTTCTTTTGATCCTTCCCATCCAAATATGACTAATAAAATACCTTTATCTTTTCTCTCCCATATTTCTCATTTTCCCAACATCCTTTGGAAACACATTCATGCCCATTCTTTCCTCCCAACTTCTACTCCAGAATAAATAAGATAATGTAGAAATTAATAAAAGTTTTTGTGTAGAAGGTCCTTTTTATCTAAGACTTTATTTTTGTATCATTCAATTATCAATAACCCATGCTTTGTATCCACTTAAGTAGTTCATCATCATTTTTTTTTAAGCTTTTTCTAATGGAGGGGGGTCTTTTCTATTTTGTTATTCTGTTAAATTTGATGATTTCTTCCTTCAGATGAGATAGGTGGGATATAACCCTTAAAATCCTACATCTCTAGAAATTATTCCTTTTTATATTCATAGGTTCATAACATATTGTTTAGGTCTAAGATTCATGGATTTCAGTTTTTGCATCGCAACTCTCTGTGTTTTCCACTACCTTATAGCTTTAAAAGTGATAATGACATCTCATTAAAATTTTTTAACTTTTAAAATTCCCATTACTTCACTACTACTTTTTTGTTGGTCACATTTTAATTTTTTAAAATAAATTTATATTTAACATCTTTACATATCTATCCAACCATAATACTTTTAAACAATTTTCTCTGTATTCTCTATTTATATCAGAGCAATTCCATCTGTTTGATAGTTCTCTTTTTATGTGAATACTTTTTAAGTGTATTACTTGAAAAAGCTTTGTCAAGCATTACTTTATAATCTTGAGTTATCCATTCATATTTAGATGTGAACAAATTGAAGTTGACTTTAAACTTTGTATAACTTGTATTAGTTTCCTGAGTAGTCACCTTTACTTTGAAATGAGTAGAAGGAAGTTAAATAGCTTTAGTTGTGGATTCCAGCTTGTCAGAATAACCAGGTATTTTCTTTCTGGCTTATTTTCATTAGAGGAAAAATTTTCAGTATCTTGTTCAGTAGACATAAATGTTGCTCATGCTATTCATGCATGGGAGAGAGAAGGAATGGCTGGCATCAACTTTTGTGCATTCAAACTTGCAGTTGATGCCTCTCTGCACTCCTATTCCTGACCCACACTTCCTATGAGTCCTGACCCCTAAACCTCAAGTTTTCAAATTCTTCTGAGAGGAAGTCTGTATCTTCCACCACACATATTTATTTCTCTTTTGTTCTATTAAGGCAACAGCTAGCAGTGAACTTTTCTAAGAACAGGGAAATAGTAAATTAAATTCAAAATTATATTATCAAATTTGATTTATAATTGCTTTGCTGCTGTTCAGCAAAATCTCTACTTTATTACTTTGAAACACACAATATACTCCAATCAAAATATGAATGTTTAGGACTATCATTAGCTTAATGCAATGGTTTAATTGGGCTACAAAGTGCATTGTATCACAAAATAGGTTAAGATTCTATTATTTGTATGTTTTTCCAAAAATCATTTTTATCATAATGGAAAATGTGAATGAACCTAATGAAAACAGAGTTTCCTCAACTTTCCTTCAATGTAATTGTTATTTTACTGCTAATAGGGATACCCTAAGAGAAATAGTTCCTTGAACTGAAATCTAAATGTAAGATTTTAATGGTTCCACAGTTTTAACAAAAACAAATGATAACATATGTGACAATACTTACAGCTGGAAGAGTCAACCAATTCCAATTTCATGGTCAAACAGACAAAAGAGTGAGCAGGGACCTATGTCAGTTTAAGCTCTGAATTTGCTAGCTGACTCTGATTCATCACAATCAATTTCTGTGACTAGGAATTATGTTGCCTTTACTAGACAAGTATCCACACAATCAAAAGGTCATCAGGCTCTAGTAGAGGGAAAAAACAATGAATATGCTACTAGTGTTATGTTTACTTTTTAAATAATTTTATGAAACATAATTACTGGTAGGATATTTATATTTTTCACTTTGTTCACTCTAAATAATTTAAGGTGGAATTTTAGCTAGTTGGCAATGTTCATATATTTGGCTGCCAGTTAATCTCATATACACAGTAAAAAGCCACATTACTGTGAGAATCTCATTATAACAGCAAAAGATAAATTTCTGCATTGGTTTTACTTCCCTGATTCTTTGTATGCTTCCTAGTTAGGCAAGAAGTTTAGAACTTCTTAGGAGAGAAGTATGGGATTCTTCTTCCTGCCTGTGACAATAAATCTTGACTAGAAATTTGATTGGCTTGAGTGGTGCCTGGAAGATTAGTAAAGCACACTTCCGGTTGAACCTGGGTGGATCACAGGGCCATGACCCTGGGTAGTACCACTGGTTCCTGGACCCTGCCTCTCTGGCATTTTCTCCCTACACTCTGGTTCCCAGCCTCCTTGAA
Source organism: Heterocephalus glaber (assembly GCF_000247695.1). The sequence continues at coordinate 15,871,145 of NW_004624774.1, read as the reverse complement.
GTGAGCAACTTTGCTATGGCACACCCATCCTCATTGGTATTCTGCCTCACCTCAGACTCACAGCTAAAGAACCAGGCCAGCATGGACTGGATGTAAACCAAATAAGCCATTTCCTCCTTTATACTGTGTATGTCAGGCATTTTATCCCAGCAATAGGAAAGCTGACCAATACATTGCCTAAAAAATTTTGAAATCAAAGTATCATTGTGGCTAAGAAAAATTATGCCTTAATGAGTGGCCCATGAAGTATTTAGTGCTTTGAACTAAAGAAGCAGCCTTAAAGTTTCTCTGACCTTCCTCCTCTCCATGTTATTTTCCTGCTTTCTCCCTCTCAGAGTGTAAGGAGAGGTTTTCTCTAGAATTCCTTTATCTGACTGAGGAAGTTCTTCCAGGACAGTTTTTGTCTAACATTCTTGTGTGCACATGCTTAAAATAAATAAAATAATGAATAAAAATAAAATAACCCTCAAATAAATTACAAAAGAATTCAGAATTTCCACAATATAGAATTTAAAATGTCCAGTATAAAATCCAAAAGACTAAACATACAAAGAAATAGGAACCCATGACTAAATTTTGATAAAAGGAAAATCAATTGAAATATACCTAAAGATGACCACAATATTAGAAAAAAAAAGACGAGGACTTTAACCTAGCTATTTATAATTATGTCAACTGAAGTAAAAGAAAATATAGTAATAATTAATGAAAAAGATAGAAAAGTCATAGCAGTGAAATGGAAATTATAATTCAGGCTTAGGGATATAGCACAGTAGTAGAGTACTTGCCTAGCATGCATAAGGTGCTGATTTAATCCCATCACTAAAAAAATGGTCATATAGGTAGACAGATTAATAGACAGGCAGATAGAATTAAAGTCACATGTATGACCTTAAATGAACATCTATAATTAAAAAATACATTATCTTAGGACTGAGTTCTTCAACTTGAACATAAATTAGTAGATATCATCAAATCTGTAAAACAGAGAGAGAAAAAAATTAAAATGAAAAAATCTGGAGGATTCCAGCATTATCCTCATCTTCCACAAAAATGAACTGAAGCACCAGATGAATAGCTGATTTTGAGATCAGTGACTGTGGGAGAAACCAAGGACTCAGTAGGGAGAGACTGAAATATTGTAAGACTTGGAGACCTAGAGAGCTGGCATCAAAGAGGAACAGAACCCTGTGCAACTATGGAGCTGTTGCTATGGTCTGCAGGGAAACTCTCTTTGCAGGAGAAAGGGTGAATGGGAGATTCCCAGCAAATATCATCCACAGAGACACCAGCAATCTCACCTGTCAGAAAGTTTCACAGTCACCACAAACTTATGGCCCAGTTAGAAAGGTAACCTGGTGTCTGCACCACACCTTTGCTTTGGATGAGGAACTTCCATTGTCCTCTCACCAGTTCCCACAACTAGGTTTGTGTAGATAGTTGCCATGTGGAGAAGGGAGCTACGTCTGAATTTATAATCCTCTGAGAATCAAAGATTCCCACAAATCTACATTTTTGTGACTTTACAAACATTCCACCAGACTAGCAGAGGGAGCTGCAGCCTTGCTAACACAACTGAATTCAGCAGAGCAGCTGTGACCCAGCATTCTCGCTGTTCAATGTCCTCCCTTGCAAGGGGCAGGTGCTTCAGCACAGCAGAGAATGGAGACTGCTACCCTCATAGGAGTGATAACAGCAGTGCCACTGTGGTTATGCTATCCTATTCTACACTCAAGTTGCCTCTTGTAAAGTTATTCTTTATTCTTCCTCTTTTGCCCAGCATTGCAACATCTAAAGAAAAGCACCTTTTAATGACAAAGATATGAACTGTTGGAGTCAGCCATCACAGGAAAAGCAACAAAAGAAACACTGGTTCAAAGACCTCCTAATCAGTAATTTTTTTTCAATTTTTAAGAATCAGGAATGTCAAATGGTATTCAGATAACCTCAAAGTGGCAGCCAAATACTTGCTGATCCTGTTCTTCATTAAAAGTGAAGTAATATTTACTTCCAGAAAAATAACATGTTTACATAAAAAATTTACCAGGAATGGCCTATAAGATGAAGGCTGGTTGTTATTGCAAGGATATTACAGCAAAAGAGAAAGAAAAACATCCTCTAAATTGTGGGGAGCGGTGGTAGCTAAGGAGAATCCATTTTGAATCTTACCCTCCATTGTATGGAGACTATGTTATGAGGAACCGCGTCCTTACCTAAATTGGATGTTTACCTTCAGAGATTGCCCTGGAATGTGATGAACGTTCTGTAGCCCCGAGAAACGGGAAGGCCCATGAGGGTGGGGAATTGCCAAAGGACTGGAAAGCAGGGAAGCAGGTGTCCCTGGATAAGGGTCATGATGTAACAACCAAACTCAGCTGTAACAACCAAATTCACCTGTAACAAACTCGAGGGTTGTATAAAAAGGGAAGAGAAAAATAAACTCGTAGCTCGGTCTTAGGAGCCCGGACGACTCTTTTTCTTTTGAAGTGTGTTTTTTCTTTCATCCTCACCCCTCCTCTCAGGTACTGTTCGACTAATGACGGCGGGCCCCGTCACTAAATGATGGAGACGGCTATCAAACTTGAACATATGACTCACACTGAACCTTCCCGTTCTTCTTTCATTCTATAAAAATTCTTTGTATGCCCAAATTCCTTGAGACGGTCCCTATAACAATAGCCTGGGCATTTTCTAATTAGCTAGTTCATCCTAATAGCTTTTTTCTCTTCCCATCTACTCTTGTCTCTCAGATATTTGTTTTGAAGTAGTAAGCAGAATTTAACCTTGGTGAATAACATCCTTAGGCACTAAGAGGCCAGGTGTGGGTCCTCTGGGATCTAGGGAGGAGGCCACATGTGTGGGCTCAGGCCAATGCCACGAGTGAAACAAGCACCCATGGAGTTCCCTGCTATGACTTCCCTGCTGCAGGCAGCAGCATGTGGGTGCACACCACTGGTGGGGCTGAGAACAAGTTTCAGGGGTAGATTCACCTCTACCTCATGTCCTGTGAGAGTGTCACTGTCACGTGTACCATGATTCCTACAGCTACTCCTCCCCCTCCCACACCACTTCTGCCCTGACAGGGCCGGAAAATAGCACCAGCTAGAACTGCTTAACCTGCCAGAGCTCAGAGCAGGTACAGAGAATGGGTACTCTGCTCTCTGCTGCTGCTTCATGTGCCATGACTGGGCTTAAGACTCTCACCACTGTTGGAGTTGCCAGTGCTACAGACCCTTGACAGCAGCACTGCTAACCTGAGGAGCACCGGAAAAAATGATTACCTGACCACTCCCACCACTCCCATTGTTAAAGTGGTCAGAGTGGGCACTGGTATACACAGTGCTGTGTGTACCTTGCCTGGGCTGGTAAAGTGACCTTAACTCTACGTGACCCCTAGAACAGTGGTGTAGAAACCAGCTTACAAGCTGAGCTTGAACCTGACCAAGGGGTGACAAAGAGAGAAAAATAAAGAGACACAGAAACAAGTTAAAATCTGGGGGACTAGGGTGTTCATGTCTCCCTTTCACATAGAGCCCCAAATCATTGGTGTGCTTTGGCTTTATTCACTCAGACACAGGCAAGAGCAATTAAAGTTCCACAGGATTCATCTGTCTCCCATCCTCCATGGTAGTTCTCCAAGTAAACAACTTAACCTCAGGTGTTTTCACTTTTCCCTGCAGAATGTTAGGACACTTGCATGCCCTCTTCTCAGTACTCACCAAGAAGGCCAATTAGGCCTCATTCTTCCCATCTGATCTCCACACAGCAGTTCTTTTACCAGCACCATGGCATTTAAAATGTTCAATGTTGTTAACTATAAAGAAGCCACAGAGACACTATACTACACTGCCCAATGAGAACAAAAGCCACCATCACATACCAACTGATACCCCAACACACATCTTCAGGAGAAAAACACTTACTATAAAAGCCAGCCTATGAAAGTGGTAAAGATAACTGATCTACCAGTTGCACAAATCTGAGCAGGATTAGAGGAAATAGGAGTGTACAGATAAAAGAACACATCCAAATTAACACAACTCTGCAAAAACTAGCTTCAAAGATAACAATATTGAAGAAATCCCTGGTAAAGGATATAAAAGAATGATTGTATATGTGCTGCCGAAGCGAGCACAAGGATATAAAAGAATGATTGTAAAGATGTTCAATGAGATTAAAGAGAACACAGCCAGTGAAACAAAACTGGGGAGACAATGAATGAAATGAATGGGAAATTCAGCAAAGAGATAAGACATCTTTTACAAAGGACCCCGAAAATCTTAGAAATTAAGAGACTGATAAATCAAAAATATAGTTGAAATCCTGAACAACAGACTAAATTGCATAAGAACAAATATCATAAGTTGTAGACAGGTCTTCTGAAATATCCCAGAAAAAAAAAAAAGAAAAGAAAAAAAGGAAAGATATCTGAGCCCTTTGGGAGCACATTAAACAAGTACATTTTTGGAGTTCTAAAGGGGAAGAGAAAGGAAAGGCATAGAAAATTCTTCAATGAAACAATAGATAAAATTTTTCAAATCTTGGGCAAGATTTACACACCCATGTAAATTTGGCCCATAGGAAACAAGCTAGACAAACAGAAAAGATCCTCAGCCTTATAGCTTAATATATTAGAATCAAAATGTGAAGATACAAAACCAAAAGAATTATAAAAATTAGAACAGAAACCATATTTAAAGCCCCATTTAACAAACAGCAGATTTCTCAGCAGAAACCTTACAACCAGGAAGAAATGGAATGACATATTCTTGGTTCTGAAAGAAAATAACTGTCAACCAAGAACACTATATCCAACAAAGCTATACTTCAGAAGTGAAGGAATAATAAAGACTTTTAAAAGACAAACAAAAACTAAGGCAATTCATCACCACCTGAATGACTTTTTAAAACATACTACGTCCTACATCTAGAAGCAAAAGAAACATAACTACCATCATGGAAACACATAGATATATAAAACCCATTGGTAAAGTGTACACAAAAAGAGAAATAGAAATGAATTTGTAAGATTATTACAATACAAAAAAACTACCAATCACAAAGCTTAACAAGAGAACAAATTTTACTCAAAACAGAAATTTATCAAAATGACAGAAGAAAGTCCTTACACACTTATAATAAATATAAATGTAAATTATTGAATGTGGAATATAACAAATTGATCTCATGGATTTTAAGACTAAATAACAGTAGAGTCTGGTAAGATTAGATGGACAGAAGGGATAGGGAAAGTTTGATTTATGGGTACTAAAATGAACGAGGAGTAAGAAGTTCTGATATGCTATTGCACAGTAAGGCAGCTATAGATACCAGTTGCATACTGTATAGTATCTCAACAGGTTAGAAGAAAGAATTTTGAATATGTTAACTATGACAAGATGATAGGCTTTTTATTAGATGTTTAATTTAGTTAAATATTATACAACATATATACATATATATAAACATCAGATGGCATTCCATTATTATATACATTATTATATACAATTATGTTTTTATGTATGTTACATAATTTCTTTAATGAAGAGACTCAACTACCTCTAGGAATATATCAGACATATACCATAGAGATATATATATATGTATATATCACAGATATACCTGTGATACATGTAATTGGAGTCAAAGGAAGAAAGAAGACGAAAAAATGAGTCGACTTGCTAAAATTTTGTTCAGGCTTAAAGAAACAGGTTCATTTACAACTGCAAAATGCCCTGCCAATTCCAAGCAGAATCAATATCAAGAAAACCATACCTAGGTGCATCACAGTCAAACTGCTGAAATAAAGATTATGGTAATATGTAAGCAGTCCAAGGAAGAGGACACATCACATATAGGATAGTGATACAAATTGAGAGAGGCACTCCTTTCCCTTCATTCAACTATAAACACAACACCACCTTAATGACTACCCATGACTTATGAGGTGGCAATGCTCAAGGTGGCTGGTCATCCACACCTGCGAGAGACAGAATGGGAGGCACCTGGAGTTGGAGGTGTCTGACCACTATGGGAGGCACCTGGACTGGAAATGTCCTACCCCAGTGGGAGACACCTTCAGTTACAGGTGCCTGACCACAGTGGAAGGCTCCTGGAGTTAGAGGTGCCTAACCACAATGGAAGGCTCCTGGAATTGGAGACGTCTGACCACAAATGGGACCCACATGGACTCAGAAGTGGTCTGACCACCATGGGAGGCACCTGGAGTAGAAGGTGCGTGACCATCACAGGAGGAACCGGGATTAAAGGTGTTTAACCACAATGGGAGGCCTGGAGTAGGAGGTGTCTTACCACAGTGGGAGGCACCTGAGTTGGAGGTGTCTGACGAAAATGTGAGACACCTACATTGGAAGTGTCTGACCACAGTGCGACTGACCTGGATTTGGATGTGTCTGACCACAATGGGAGGCACTTCAAGGCAGGTATCTGACCACAGGGAAAGTCTTCGAGAGTCGGAGGTGTCTGTCCAAAATGGGAAGCACCTAGAGTTGGAGGTATCTGACCACAATGGGAGGCACCTGGAGTAGAAGGTGTGTTACCATCACTTGGAGTTAGAGGCATCTGACCCCTTAAATCCTGGAAGCCTGAGTTACAGCGGGTTCCTCTTTCTCCTCTTTTTTTCCTTTTGCCTTTGTGTCTGTTCCTACTGCTATAGTCCAGTGATCTTTAATAGACACAGCTACTTACCATTTACTACAAAGTGTATGTTTGACAGTTCTTTCCTTTTCATGCACAAGAACCTGGACTATTTTGGGCCTATTCAACTGTAACAGATGCAATGGAGGGCAGATAACAGTGTGAAAATATCTATGAAGTGCTAAAGGAGAGAACAATCAATCCAGAATTCTATTTCAGGAAAAATAATTCTTCAGGAATTGTCTTAGTTACTTTCTGTTTGCTGGGACAAAACACCCAACACCCACAAATAAAGTGAGGAAAGGTTTATTTTAGGTCACAATTTGTAGAGGTTTCAGTTCATAGTCAGCAGGGTCCATGGCAGGGCAGAATGCCAGAAGAGCATGCAGAGGAAAAATACTCCATAGCAGACCAGGCAGGAAAGAGCAAGCAGTGAGCCTCCCTTTCCCTTTTATTCCAGTCAAGCTACAAGCCCATTCAATGGAGCCATCCACACGCAGAACTATAATCATAATCATATAATCATAATCCACACCCAGAACTATGCTAACCAATCAGTGAACTAATTTAATCACTGCACACCCTTAATCCATGTGCACATATCCTAGATCCAGAGACCTGTGAGCACATGAGGCTTTGGAGGGATATCTAGATAAACAAGACATAACAGGAATGAAGGACAAATGAAGATATTTTTAGAATAATGAAAATCAAGTAAATTTGTTAGAAGACTTGTAGTATGTGGAATACTAAAAGAAGTTCTTTGGGTGAATATAAAAATTATACTAGAGGGAAACTCATCATCAGGAAAGGATGAATAGCAACTGAAATTGAAATATTCAAAAGTAATTAAATGCAATTTTCCTCTTAAGTGATAACATTGTCTTATTGGCAATACGTGTCTGTAGGTATAATGTATGTAACATCTATAGAATAGAAATGTGGAATAAATAGAACTATATATGTGCAAAGTTTATGTATTTTAAGTGTCAAGATATTAACTCTAAGTAGAAGAAAATGTTAACTTATATTGTAATTGCTACAGCAGCCACTGAAACACTTCTGGAAGTAGTAAAGATAAATATATAAATGTTTATGTGTATGTATGTTCTATGTATGTGTCTCTGTGTGTATTTACGGACATGTTCAAATAATCAAAAAGAGGGAAAACATGATAAACAAAAACTAACCAATAAAGTAGATCTATACTCAATGGCATCAGTAATTATATTGTTTTAATACATTAAAAACTCAAAAACAAAGTTTGTCAGAATAGATAAAAGAGAAAAATTGAACTAAATGCCTTCATAAAAATTTTACCTTTAAAAATAGATATAGGTAAATTTACAATAAATTGATGGCAATATTTTTATATGGGCACAAAAGGATTGAAGTAGCTGTTTCAGTATCAGACAAAATAGGCTTCCAGGAAGAAAGGTACTTCCAAAGATAATGAAGGACACTTAATAATGACCCAAAAATCAGCACAGCAAGAGTATGCACTATATCAAATTTAAATATGAACATACTTTAAAACAAAGCTTCAGAATTGAAGAGATAAAATCAATAGGATATAAAGATTAAATCACAATTATGTTTGAATTCTGTTATTGGATCAAAATTCAATAAAGATATACATCAACTAAAATAATAGTCAAACACTTAAACTTCATTGACATTTAGAGGACTCTGAATCCAGTAACTGCAGAATACATATTCATTTCCAATACATATGATGCATTCACTAGGAAAGACTGTATTCTGAGCCCAAATAAATTTAAACGATTAATAAATTTTAAAGTATTCAAGTATAACAGCATGTTATCTGGCCAAAATAAGATTAAATTAGAAAGCTATAACAATACATCTAATAAAATTTAAGATACATGGAAATTAAACAAGCTTCAATAAATGTCAGGCATGATCATTCTGAGGACACCACACTCAGTGTTGTGTTTAGTACAAGAACTTTCCATCCTGTTTGAGGGAATACAACTATAACCCTTCCTTCTCCAGTACAGTATCCTGCACTATAGCCACCTGAATGTAGCCCTACTCAGCTTTCAGATTCTCTCTCTCTCTCTCTTTTTCTCATCTCTTTCTCATCCCTCTTCTCTCTCTTTCCCTTCCTTTTTTATGTATTTGTGCCTACAATGTCAGCACCACATTAGAAGTCTTACAGTGATCCTTTCATTGCAATTTACAAATGATCCAAGGTGCTTTTATATATAATTCCCTTTTACATACAAAGAAATGGACTAAGAAAGCCAATGGGTCTCCAAGGAACATATCTTCAAGGACTGAAGTCAAAATCTAATACCATAAAAAAAAAGCCCTACCCAAGAACAAAGAAATTTAACTTCAGTCTCTGGCTTCTACCCTAAACTTTCTTTTAAGATTTGAAGGAAATATTTTAATCTGTTTATAAATTTAAAATTTAAAGTAGTACTTGATATAATTTTACCTTGCAAAATTAATAATAAATTATAAATGATACAAACTGATATATCATTTAACTCATTGTAAATCATTATTTAGCATGCCATTAAATTAAATATAATTTTCCCAGTAATTACTTAAAGCAAAGAGAGAGGAAATTGTACATTATTCATTTATGTTTTAATGTTAGACTTCTCTAGCCTATACATCTGTGTTTTAATGCTAAAATAATTGTTTAAAAAGGTGTACCCCATCTGGCTGCTTTTTATAGCTATAAAGACACAAAGCTTATAAATCCTGCAGATATAACACAAGACACTAAGTAGGTTGTAATGTACATTTGCAGTATTATTTAAGGATATTCACCTTTGCTATTGGAACAACATAAACAAATGAGATCAATGAAATGTAAAAGGTCTGATAAGTAGTTACTGGCTTGCTAACCTGTAAAACTTGGAAGACATACAATAAACAGCATATTTATGGTGAAAACTAGGAAAGGAGAATTAACTTACAGTTATGAATGATTAAATCTTAAATATTCATAAAGATATCATTTTACTCCTTGTTGTTAGCACTTCCATTCCTACTGTAGTACTATCACCCACTGATGACACCCATTTTGATCCTATGTTGTCTTTGCCAGAGACACATGGATAAAATCTATGGCTTTTCAGCAAGTTTTCAGTAAGCTAAAACTGCTGACCAAGTGCACTCACCCCTGTGTCTCTCTGATGGCCTTGTATCTGCTGAGTGCCCTTTCTAATCCTCAACCCTGGTCACCAGTGTGACAGGCTGATGAAGCAGAGGGGGATGAGGAATGAGCACACCAATCCTAGATGCTGGATTCTAGGAGAGTTCCTTTCATTCCACATGCATCTTATAAACACTCATAAATGTGTTGACAAACACCAATATTTTCCGTTGCTTCTTGTTACATTTTGAAAATTGATTAAATAAAATATGTGATTTAAGCATCTTAATTTGGTCTGTGAGTCTGTCTGCAGCCTTGAAGAAAGTTTGCAGGGCAGCTTTAGCATCAGGTAATTCCACTCTAAGGCAAAATGCTCAGATAATCCCAAATGCCTAAGAAAATTAACAAACTCAAAGATGATAGCTAAGTATGTAATTGAGTTCGAGGGCTCTCTGCCACCAAATTCAGTCCTATGTCCAGTACTTCTTTTCACATAAAGAAGCTGCTTATGGGATTTAGACTGAAAGGCTGAAATTGCTTTACACTCTAAGTTCCTAGTAATACAATATAATCAGTGAAGCCTGAAATCAGGGTGCGTGATCTCAACACATACTGACACTTTGAAAAGAGATTTCAGAATTGCCTATCAGTTGAATGATTTCTGTCATTCTAAATGAATAAAAACATTAGAAACAGAAACTTACACATGAGCACGCACTAACAACATCAACAGTGAAATGTTTTCTTTATGTGAAAGCAAGCAATGGACACAGCCCTGAATTTGCTGGTAGGGAACCCTCGAGCTCAAAGATCACTGAGTTTTAAAGTAATTAACTTGACCTGTCTCTTCTGATTCTTCTCCATAAAATTTTGGTAAAGATTATACATCTTATGCTTCTTATATTTAAATGATCGAAAAGACCAAACTATCCAAACTATTTCATTTATGTTTTCTAAATAGATACATTTTTTTTCCTGGAATAGAATGTCAAATACTAAGACATCTGTTTGGCATTAAGTTGTCCTTTGGTAAAAAATGTCTTTAATATGTTTCAGTGTCCTAGTATTTTTTTTAATTAAAAGGGCCAGAATATGTTTCAGTATGTTTATAGAAATATTTATAAAATGGACTTTTGATATTTTGAGTCTCTAAAATAAAGAATTTGACTTCTGAAATTCTTGGTAGACTAACACAATAATGGAGGTAGCTAGTTTGTGGAATTTTACGTAATATTTTAAAATATTATCCACTTGAGGGAATCTAAGTGAGGCTGACTAAAGAACAGTTCAGGCTGACTTGTGACATATTTACTACCGGGAGAGCACAGAACAGCTAAAAGTCACCATAACCAAATGTTGTCAAAGTTTTTTGGGGAGAAACTGCTAAAATTTTAGCAGAAAGGAAGGATAACCAACAAAACACCAAAGTTTCTGGGAGGCAAAATCTTGAGAACTCCACTAAATGTAAATAATTGTAAATATGTCTTTAATTTTTTTTCCTTTTTTGCCTAACCTATCACTGGAGTGCCATTTTCTGAAGATTTTTCTGGCTTGGAGAGTGTATTGTGATCTCCAACTTATAGTCATTCATTAGTAAAGTAAAAAGTAACATTTATAGAAAGTATTTGGGGCTTTTGGAGAAACCTATGAGTTCTGAGTAAAAAGAAGATAAAAGTGTACAAGAATAACCTGTGGAAGAAAATGAATGTACCTGTGGATTCCCAGAGAGGACTGGTTGATATTCTGCCTTACACCTCATCTGTCCTTTTTGCAACTGTTTCCCGAAACCTTCATTTTGCTTTCTGAAATCTCAACTTTTGAAGACTCTCCATTTCACCATGGAACAATGTTGAACCCATTGTCAGTCACTAACTTGAAGTCCTAAAGCAACCCAGTGAGGGTACTGTTATTACAATTCTGGACCCAACATTGAATGATTTGTTTAATGTGGAACAGGTCACACCTGCCTGTCTTACTTCTTTTCAGTCCTTCCCAACACCAAAATACATATGTCAACAGATGTAAATGAGACTTTGTGGAAGAGATGCAATTAAAGAAACATATTAAGGCAATTAAAAATTATCTTCATAAGTATTGGGGGAAATATTAAAATGTTAAGTCTTTTGGGGATGGGATGTCTGTGAGAACACATACAGTTCTAGTCTTGTTTTCTTGGGTTGGGATTGTATTTCAGTGGTCCAGTGCTTACCTAAACTTATTTCCTCACCTTTGGTCTAGTTCCCATCTCAATAAATCTTTCTTCAAATATCAATCACACAAACTACATTTCCACCTAGGGAACACTATTCATTCATACCAACCCCCTAACCATGACCACTCCTTTCTGCCCACATGATAACCCAACCTCTCAGCACAAAGATAAGATAGCTATTATATTAGTTCATACACACATCAGAGCAAGGCAATCTGCAGAAACATTATTATGGGAATTACAAGCCCTTTAGGACAACAGTCTTATTCCTTTCTACCTAGACTCCCTAGGTTGAGAGTAGGTCTGTCCTCCTAATGGGAGACACCTAAATCAATGGCCTCTTTGCTCCTTTTCTCCTGGGCTCTCTATCTTTCCCTATAATCTCAAAAGAAAATTTTGGAAACAGTACAAGAAGAGGAATCATTTACTGCATGACTTCAGCAAAATACATACCTTTGACATTATTATGGAGAACAGTAGTAGTTTCTTTCATGGTTACCTTCAACAACTACCTTGGGTAGAAGAATGTGGGTAGGGACATTTCCAATTATGCACAATGTATTTGTGTAAATCCAAGATAGTTTTTCTGAAGAAAGCAAAAACACTACCATATTAAATATGCACATTAATAATAAAGTACTTTGCAATTTCAAATATTAATATGTAAACCAAATGTTCATATTATAAGGTTATCAAGTATGCATATAGATATATGTATTCTTAAACTTTTTGGGTAACCAAATTTTATTTATCTTGCCTCAAATTTGACATGTTTTCCCATGGAGTCTCATGAGAAACTAAAAGTGGATGCAACACAATGATTTGAGCCTCATAGCTTTCCAAGTACCTGGAGAACTCTACTGAAGTTGAAGATTTTGACTTTACCAAAACCCCATGCTAAAAACATCTAAACTGGGATACTTGCGTTCATTTCTTTGGAATGGGCCCTTGTAGATAACAACTATCTGAGAAAGAGATAAAACCAATCCCAAACTACCTCAATATAACTGCAGTCTCTGCCAACTTGAAATCTGTGGACCATGAGTGTTACTAGCAGCTTGTCTTGTTTCAACCCTTGAATTCCAGCTTAGTAGAAGCACACAGATAGCATTAGAGGGATAAGAGCTTCATTCATTCAAATGGTCATATTTACAATGTCTTTTGTTTATTGGTCCTTCGTGAGGCTTTTGTTCTGCCTCTTTCCAAGTTCCCCCTAGATGGTTAATATGGGCCACCCTTGAACTAGTTCACTTTTACCACTCCTCACTGTACTGCATGATTTCAATGGCACCACCACTGCAGAATATTAGCTATGGCATTTAACATTCAACATGGTTTACAAAGCACCCAGATGCTACTGGAAGTGCTCAGTTCTTTACTTTATTTTGGCTTTCCATCTGTGTGTGTGTGTGTGTGTGTGTGTGTGTGTGTGTGTGTGTATACATGCTTTAAAACAGTCTTAACATCACACTTGCCTTGAGGTTCTCACAATGTTAGAATACTTCCAAACTGTGAAAACAAATGAAGAAAACAAAATCATCAAGGCCAAGAAAGGTGATGCTAGTGCTTGGAAATTTGAAGGATGACAAAAGTTAAGTACTTGTAATTAAAAGCAAAATTGACTAGAAATTAAAGGTTACTTCCTTCCTTTCCTGTCAGTTGAGATCAGAAATAAATCCTCAATTGTGCCATGCCAGTGACCCAAAAGGTTGTGAGGCTCTCCTTCAAAAGAGAAAATGTATTTTTCTGAATTGAAAATAGGAATGTAGGGACTTCTTATGATATTGATCTGCCCTTCAATTCAAGCAAAAGCTAATCCCCTGTCCCTCATTACTTAGCACTGTTGTACAGGCATGATAGATAATACTATAATATCTTATACAATATTGTATGCAAGTATTCTGATTCTTGCTTATTCTTTCAAATTTTATTGGTATGGCTTGTAGTTCAAGAATACTTGATCTTGTTTCTACCTTGCTTTCCTTTTTAAAGCAGATTTCCTGATTCTTAATTGGGTCCATCCTAATATAATTGTACCAAAAATGAAGATTCTAATGTTAAATTTTAATTAATGACAGAGCCAGATGTTTGGCATAAGTTTTTAATGGATTGAATTGGGCACTGCTTTATCCCAATATTTGAACATTGTGTGTATGTGTTTGTGTGTGTAGGTTTATGTGTGAGTGTGTAGATTTTATGTGTGTATATGTAAGTGTGTATATATGACCTCTACACTTGAAAAAAACAAGCAAACCAAGAAAGAGGACAATGTTTATGCCAATTTAAGAAACTTAAGGTAAATATCACCATCTTTGGGAAAATTGTTTCCATCATAGCATGACATTTTTCTATACACTAGACCAAAGTACATAATGATTTTCTTCATTCAATAATAAATATTTCATCAGTAAACATATCAAAGTTATGCTATATCTATTTGTGGCACACAAAGTATATCTTCAATTTACACACTGAGATACTGATTTTAAAATGGCAAATGGGTTTTATCTAAATAATAATGACACTTTAATCCCCTGAAAACTAAGTTTGATATAAACTTTGAATTATCACATAATTTTCATGTAAGGGGATTTGATCTCAGTAACCATAATAGAGAAAACAATTAACTAAGATGCAGTTATAAATTCAAGCTTTAAAAATGTATGTTTTAATTAAAGGGAAAGCCAAAGACCTTAACAAATATCTCATCAGAGAAAACATACGGATGGCAAATATATATCTGAAAAGATGCCCTGAAACACAAAAATAATACAAAAATGAAATCCTACCACATACCTATTAGAGTGATCCAAATCTAGGACACTGACAACACTAAATGCTTTAAGGATTTAAAGCTATAAAATCTCTCAAAAATTGCTGGCAGTAATGCAAAATGGTACAGCTACTTTGGAAGACATACACATTCCACATGATCCAGCAGTTGCACCTCTGGCTATTTACCCTGAGGAAAACTTATGCCTGGACAAAAATCTCCATGTGAATTTTTATAGCGCCATCATTCACAATTGTCATTTCTTGGAAGCAACTGAATTGTCTTGAAGTAGTTGAATGTATAAATAAACTGTAGTACATCCAGACAAAGGACAATTATTTGGTGCTTTAAAAAAATGAACATTTAAGCCACAAAAAGACATGACATTCACTTAATCTACACACTCTGAATGATAATCACATGTCAGATGAATTCATCAAATGAAAATAATACAACACTTACAGTGGATGTTGACATGGATGGGGCTATGATGAGTGGGGAGGCTATGCATGGTGAGTGGTGAGCAGAGGTTGCATGGGAAACCTCTTTTTTCCATGAATTTAAAAATGCTTTATAAAATAAAATCTAACACAGCTTAGTTTAGTTTTTAATAATGTATATTTTAAGACTCAGAAAAACAGTTTAATAGTTAAAAACAGTTTAGCTGGTCGGCAAGCCAAAAGCCAGAAATTACACTCAATAAGCCAACAATCTATAATTCAGCTTTGAAATTCTATGCCACAGAGTTCAATAATTCACTGTTTTCTGTGATTAAATGTGCAGACACAATCAGAGGTGACACATTTGCTATATATGCCAGTAAGAGCATAACAACAATAATCAGAGCTTTTTTATCTTTGAAAAGTCTAAGGCTGTTTAATTTTGCATAATAAAAAATGGTGCTAATATATGCTATGGAAACACTGAGAAAACATCAACATCAAGTGTATAATTTTTAATAAAATTATTACAACTGGAGGTATTCTTCAGGCTGATTAATTGATAGGCAACCTTTTAAAAAAATTAAAAAAGAACCTGTCCATATTAAATGACAGTTGGTATTTCAAGATTATTTAGCTCTCAAGGTATTTGTGGGAATTTGAACAAGAATTTTATTTCATAGTTTGGATTTGTATTAATGTATCTCTATAT
The DNA here is from genome assembly GCF_000247695.1 of Heterocephalus glaber. The sequence continues at coordinate 15,855,218 of NW_004624774.1, read as the reverse complement.
CTAAATTCTCAAAAAAGCTGATCAGCTCATCCAAAAAATATATCTGGCTTTATCAAATATATCAAAATTTGACATATAATCCTATATTTCCTTTCTCATTTAAACATTGTCTTAAATAGATTTCACTTGACTCTTCTGTTTGTAAAAGAATTATTGAGAAAGTTAAGTATTATTCTGCTATTCAAAAACCTGAATATTTGCTGTTACATAGAGCACATATGAATCCTGGAAAATACAAAAAAGATTTAGAAATAATTCCTGTCATTAAGAAGTACATATTAGAGTCTATTTGGAGAACTTGTATTGCAGTGAAAAAACATGCAAGCAACTTGGTGATTTCTACATGAAATCTCTTAGAGTTTAAAAAAAAATAGAAAACTGACATAAAGAGAGGAGCTCCAGATCAAGTAGGGTCCAACCCTTGCCCTGTCCTTCAGCTGCCATGGTGGGAGACTCAGGGAAGACTGGAGAGCCAGCAGTATTGGGGCTGTTTCTGATGCTTTTGCTCACAGAGCACCGAAAACAGGATGGCATTTTTATGGACTACAGCCATATCAGATAGGGCCTGGCTTTGTAGTTCAGACTGACCCTGAGCTCACTATGTAGCCCAAGCTGGCCTTGAACTCTCTGCAATCTTCCTTCCTCAGCCTCCTGAGTGCTGGGATTACAGGTGTCCTCCACCACAGCTTGTAGAAGGATAATTTTAAATTATCTTTAAACATGTATGCTTACATACTTTCAAGAATTTTTTTAGATGATACATATTTTAAGGGAAAAGTACATTCCAGGCCACCATACCACCACCCCCAGGGCCAAGGAGCAGAGCTTCCCCCAATACGGAGAAGGGGCCATCTGAACCATCATGACATCACCCTCAGTAGTGAAGAGATGAGCTGCACGGACACCAGCAACACTCCCCCCCAAGCACCCACCTCTGTTGAATGAGAAACCACGTAAAAAAGTAGCAAAACCAGAATTGCAGATCACCTAAAACAACCTCAAAGGAAAACAGGATGGAACAATCTGATACTCAACCATGTGGACTCCCTGAACTGGCAACAAAAGAGCACATGGAAAAAATAAAATCAGAAATAATTTCTCAGATAACAGCAGCAGAGATTGTGCCCATACTGCAAGATATGATTAGTAAATCTAGAGAGGACACAGATAAGAAAATAGAGGAGCCAAGGAACATGATGGAATCCCAACATAGGAAACAAATGGAATCTATAAAACAGATGCAAACAGATATCCAGGAGATTAAAAACGCCATTGAAAGTTTACACAGCAGAATGAGCCAATGTGAGGACAGAATTTCAGATACAGAAGACAAGATTCCAATTAGTGACCAAGAAAAGAAAGCTTTCTTTAAAATAGTAAGGGACCATGAGAAATCAATCCAGCAGCTGCTAGATGATGCAAAGAGTAATATGAGACTGATTGGAGTCAATGAAGAAACAGGAGAGAGTGAAGACGACATAAAAAAAAAAAACTGTTCACAGAAGTGATGGTAGAAAACTTCCCAAGCAGGGGAAAAGAACTTGACATACAGATAAGTGAGGCATATAGGACTCCAACTAG
>NW_004624774.1:15816667-15850707 GCF_000247695.1 Heterocephalus glaber | reverse complement strand
TACTCTGCATCATCTAGCAGCTGCTGGATTGATTTCTCATGGTCCCTTACTATTTTAAAGAAAGTTTTCTTTTCTTGGTCACTAATTGGAATCTTGTCTTCTGTATCTGAAATTCTGTCCTCACATTGGCTCATTCTGCTGTGTAAACTTTCAATGGCGTTTTTAATCTCCTGGATATCTGTTTGCATCTGTTTTATAGATTCCATTTGTTTCCTATGTTGGGATTCCATCATGTTCCTTGGCTCCTCTATTTTCTTATCTGTGTCCTCTCTAGATTTACTAATCATATCTTGCAGTATGGGCACAATCTCTGCTGCTGTTATCTGAGAAATTATTTCTGATTTTATTTTTTCCATGTGCTCTTTTGTTGCCAGTTCAGGGAGTCCACATGGTTGAGTATCAGATTGTTCCATCCTGTTTTCCTTTGAGGTTGTTTTAGGTGATCTGCAATTCTGGTTTTGCGACTTGTTTACATGGTTTGTCATTTCAATGAGGGTGGGAGATTGGGGAGGTGTGCATGTTGATGGTGCCCAAGCAGCTCACTTCCTTGGTGCTGTGGGTGGCTCTGCACCTTGGTGCTTGGTGCAGTGGTACAGCAGCCCATAAAGCTCTCCTCCTCTGCTCTGGTGGCAGCTCTGCTCCCCATTACTGGGGACAGTCATAATCTAAATTTTATTTGTATGAAAATAGAAAAAAAGTTAAAAATAAACCCAAAGAAAGCAGAATATAAGAAACATGATGGGAATAACAACCAAGAATTTGAAAACAAAAAAACAATAGTGATAATGAATGAAAAAAAAAGCTATTTTCTAAAAAAGTACATAGAAATAACAAATAATGGAAGATCAATGAAACTGATAATCTCTAGCAATATAGACAAGCTACTCAAAGAAAAAGACAAAGGAAACAAATTAATATTAGAATGACGAGGAAATATATCATAGCATACTTCATGGACAATAAAAGCATAATAATAGAGAACTGTACTATGCTACTAACCCTATGCACATAAATATGAAAACTGAGATAATGGTCCAAATCTACAAAAGCTATAGACATTTAATATTCACTCATGATAAACTGCTTTATCTAAATCATCATATAACTATTAAAGAATTACAAATAATTGTTCAAAACTCCCCTCCCTCCCAAATCTTCAAGCTAAGTTTGTTTCACTGGCAAATTCCTCAAAACATTTAAGACAAATAGAAAATCTACACACTGTTTCAGAAAATAACAAACATTCATCTACATATATTCAAGATTCATTTGAAAATGATTTTCCCATGTTCAGATCATACACTGAATGTATCTGTATCCTGACATTAGATGAAATGCACATGTACTGGGGCATAAATGATGACAAACAGATGACTCATAGAATTACAATGTGTCTGAGTTTTATTTATTGCATATAAATATGAATGAGCTTGAAACTTCTACAATTTGTAAAATCTTGCTATGTCAGTAGTAATTCAATGCATAAAATAATTCATTTTTTAGTAAAATAGTCCTATATAAACATTATTTGTGACTTTTTATGCCTTCAGCTGAATGGAGTTGGTAAGGATTAACTGAAGCACAAAAGAGAAAGGGACAGAGACAGAAAGACAGAGTAAAAGTAAAAGAAACAGTGTTTGATTCCCATCCATTACTTTCATTGACTCATGACCAGCAGTAAGCATTAGACAGGAAACACTGTTTCTTCACTTAGCTTCAGTTACTGAGTGTCTGCCATAAAGTGAGCAAGTCTCCTGAAAATGTGTATGAATTAAATATGATACATACTACACATAATTTCTATATGCTTTAAACACACATGCATATATATTTATAGGTGTTTAAATGAACAAATAGCAATTTAACTCATAAAGAACTCTAAAAAACAGCAGAAAAATCTCCTGATTCAAGAAGTGACCAAACATACTGTAATATACTATGTGACAATGAACATGGGATTAGAACATTTAAGAATGAGAAAAACTTTGGAAATGAAAGATCAGAATAGAGTAGACAAACAGATATAAGCTGATCTACTCACTATCTGAGACAACTTGTCCAGTGCATAAACTACCTGGGCTACATATCAGATTTGTGATTTTTCCATCAATGAGTGCTAAGATTAAATCATTGTTTAAGACACATACCATAACACATTCTAAGACTTCAAAAGTTACACTGATCATTCATAAATTTATTATATAGACATTTAATAAATATTTTTATTAACAAGTACTACTCAGGTGAGAAATGGTTAAAATTGTATCAATAACTTCTGCAGAAATCAAGACACATAGATGTCCCAAGACTTCCCTTTCTTATTTATATTTGATTTATTTATTCTTTTTGAAAAATCATTTTAACATAGGGAATTATATTATTCCCCTTAAAACTTTCTTGGTTATTTCTGTAACATTTTAAGTAACATATTAAATTGAAATATATATTCTTCTTTCTATGGGGATCTACAGGGCCCAAGTAGACAGATTTTAAAATAAAAAGTACTCTCACTTTATGATCTTGTATCATTATGTGAGCAGTTACAGCACCAATTATTTTGGTATACTTTTATCTAACATTTCCAGTCCAATCACTAACCCACCAAATAAATTCAATACCAGGCATTTGGAGTATGCAAGTTACTATGAAATCTACTTTTTCCAAAAGAGATTTGAGTTCAAAAAAAAGTTTTAAAAATCCAGTAGTTTTAATAATATTACAGATGGTATTATTCTGTGGCATATTTTTCTTTGTTGGTTGATTTCTGTATAGTGTGTTCTTAATTCCAGTAACTGGGAGTAATGATTTAATGCATGATTTTAACACATATCTCAAGCAAAAGCAAACATTTTATTCCTTTCTAAACTTTTATATATGTATAAATTTATAAAGTTCTTTGTGCATACTCAAAATATGTATAAATTTTTGTACTTCATTAGGCAAATTTTGCCTTTCGTTGAATTTTGTGTTTTAGGTATGCTCTGTAGCATTCTAGCATATGACAGTATGCATTTTCTCTGTCTATTCAATCACTGAATTTAAACTATGTTCAACCCTTTTTGCTATTTCAAGTAATGCAGTACTTCAATAATATTCATATAGTCACATATGTTGTTTTTGTAATTATCAATTTGTCTGAAAAATCAAATACTGGCCTCATCTCTCTTGGTTTCTTTCTACTCCAAAGTCTCATTCCTTTAGCTTTCCATAGCCTGTAACTCTCTCCCACCTTCAAATAAATGTTAAAGATGTCCAATATTTGCAGTTAATCTCAGTGGAATCAGGATTGGTAAATTACTTCACCCAGTCACAAGGATGTCCCTGTATTCTTCACACTACAAATTCTTCCTCACACTGCACATTTAATTGTATAAATAGCTATCTTTCTCCCTCTTAATTTTCTTCACACACAGTGGTAAGATTAAACATAAAGGTGAGGCAAATAGGCTCACATAAACCTGGTTATTCACCCTGACCAACTCATGGGAGATACAGTGTAATTTCAGTATCCAAGAATTCTGTAGTGTTCAGACCTGCTATAAACCTTGTCTAAGTCTAATCAAGACAACAATCACGAAATAGCTCTCTCTCTCTGTTTCCAAAATCTAGGCCCAGGTTTCTTCCAAAGTGAAACAACCTATATCATAGGTACTCAACCTCTGATACTTATTTACATTCTTTGCTTAAAGTATTGTGTTTCTCTATAATATCTTGGTCAGCTTTACACATTCTCCTGAATTTATGGAAAGAAGTGATTATTTTCCCTTAACTTAAACTGATAAAATTTTCATTTGATACAATAGATTTCCCTTTTGATCAATATTAACCGATAGTTCATTGTATTTTTCCCATAATTTCTATATATTTCAGTTAGAGCATTTAACACAACTTAGTCTTTTTTGCACCATTTTTTGTTCTCCTCAACTAGAATGTAAATTCCACAAAGGCAAGATCATGTCTGGAAATACTAATGTTTCTCTAGAATTGAATACTTTATCAGATGTAAAGAGCTTAAAATTTCAGTTATTTTCATGTGTCAGGGCTGTGAAATTCATAGCAGATTTTAGGTCAATGAAAACATTAAAACTAAAACATGAAAAGCTTTCTTAAAGACACAACTAAGTACCATACACTTTAAGGTATTTTACCTATTATAAAACCATATAATACAGATATTATGATCTCCCTATCATAGATGAAGAAATTAATACCAGGGAAATTAAGTAAAGTTCTTAAAATTTAGCTGCTAATGGGACAACTGAACTTTAATTCCACTTTCATCTCATTCTAAAATCAGACCTGTCGATTGCACCATGAAGCTGTAGGTAAGCACTTTTGATTTATAGATAGCTTCAGATAATCTGTATAAATCCTGCAATTAAAATTCCTTGAACTCCAGTGTGCCTCTCTGCCCCACTTCTCCATATGTGTAAAGCACACGCTGGAAACAGATTCCCATCAGAAGTATTGCATTCGCATTATTTGTGTTTCAATTTCCTTGTCACGAAACTGTCTGGAATTATGGTTATATATCGTTTTGCTTAAAGACATTGCATCTCCATAAATCTTAGACTTGAATTATGAGAGTATAAACAATTTACAGATGTCACACTTAATACATATAAAACATGTTTTCTTGGATTATTGAGTCACTGAAATTGAGCAGAATGCCTATTTCTAACATTGGGGGGAAAGAATGTATGATGAAGAAGAAAGCAAAACTGTGGCATATAATAATAGGATGGGACTGAAACTGCTGCAGAGCCAACAGGTTCAGTGTTCAAAGGGAGAACCTATGGTCTAAAGAAGCTACACAATTGGCAGGATGCTGACTAACTTGCTAATGGAACAGCTAATAGCATGCTGATCACTTTACAGCATATATACTGTACCTATGAGCTACTGTGCTTTCTAGCAACAAAGTTAGTGTAATGCTAATCACTTTATAGTACACATCCAGTTACTGTTTCCTAGGTGAATGGTTCATAAATAATAAATTCTAATGTTTCATCTAAACAATTTATGACTTCTTTCTCCTTGGCTTTTCCATAATTCTCCTTTCTTTCAATTCCAATACTCATATTATCATTAGATGTTTGGGTCTGTAACCCTTATCCTTTCAGTGCAAAACTCATTACTTACATTAATTGGACAATAAATTATATTCATCTACAAAGGGGCAAAATAGTTTTCATTTCAGTATCTATGGAGTATCTAAACTGTATCTAAACTGTACTGGTCAGCTTTCCTCCTATTAGGATAAAATACTTGACACAATTCAAAGGGAGAGACATGTAAAATTGGCTCATAATTTCAGAGATTTCAGTCTATGGTCTGCAGATTCCAAGGCAAGGATGTCACAATAGAAGGAGGTGGAGAAGTAAAGGTGCTTGCTTCATGGAGGCCAGAAAGCAGAGCATGGGAAAAGAGTTCCAGCGAGAACCCAAAAGGTGCAACCCCAGTGACCCACCTTCTCCAACCAGGCCCCGCCTCCTAACAGCCCATTGAGCTGTGAATATCAGTGGATTAATCCACCAATGAGCATATTGCCTGACCATCCAATCAACATTCCAGGAGCCTCTTAATCTATTCAAGAGGACAATAAAGATTGACTGGAACATAAACCTATAGGATCCAGATGTAATATTTAAATAGTCCAGAAATATCAAGAATTTGGTAATATCAAATTTGCTTCAACATTTACGTATGAACTGAACAAATCCTTTACTGATCATCTACAATGGTGCAGGGAAGTGTTCATATAAACATGAATAATTTATACTCTTTATCAACAATGAGTTCACAGTTTAGCAAAGTAAGTATGCAGAAAGACACATTGTTAAAATATTATCAACTAATATTTGCCCAAGTGATGTGGAGAATTTTAATTAAATTCGCTTCTCACAGGAGGCTCATGTTACCTGAAATGCTTCACCTGCCCATAATGGAGCCGGACAATAGTAAAAACGGAATGAGGAATAGCCCAATGGAGTTGTATTTTGTAGAAGATGAACATGAAAGTACATAGAATGCTGTCTTTTATCTAATAAATGCAGTAGAAATAAGAATATGTGTTTACATATTTGTTTATAGTATACTTTACAGATAAAGTAAAAGTCATGAAAATCAGCATCTATTGGAGGAGAAAAAATAAGTTTTTCTTCTCTCGAATATCTCATTTTACATAAAAAAGAAGCTAAATAAATTTCTCTCATGTTATTGTTGCCTATAGAACCTAATGTTTTCCTATTGCACAGGATATCTATACACTGGTCAGGGTCTTTGTGCCCTCTATTGTGTCTACTCAATTTTCCATGGTATTATATAATCAGTTTTAGAGACTTCTTATTCTACACTTCAATGCGTATTCTTCTGCAGTGTTTATTATAGTAATCATTTCGTCTCTACTACCACATATCATAAAGGGTTACATTCAGAAAGGACAATAATCTATACTAGTAAAATTAAAAGACTACTAGCCAATATCTAGTTAAAATTTTAAATGCACAGCTGTAAATTTACATGACATCTACCCTGATTTAAAAAAACATCACATATATACAAGGAAGGAAGTTATGAGAATGCTCACAGAAACACTGTTTATAATGATAGATTATTGGAAATATCTACATTTTCCAATTAGAAAATCAGGTAAAATTAACAAAAATAAGCCATGTACTATGAAAATCTATGTAGCAATTAAGGTAATGTGGTTAATTGAGACAGAGAGATCTTCAAAATAGATTGGTGAATAAATTATATCAGAGAAAAATATTCAGATAAAGATAGCATTTTTGTAAGGCACATCTTGATTAAATATTTTACAGATATTTATATCGCTAAAAAATATACAGGAAAAACATAGCAAAACAACAATTACCATTGTAGAGGCTTCTGAAAGTGAGAATGGTGATCAGGTACAATTTAACTGTTACCTGTTTATAAAATGTTTATAATGAAAACACATTCATGTGTTGCTTGTGTATTTATGATGAAATACAGGTGCAAGTTTTGAAGGAAAAGAAATAGATTTGGGTGATAATGATAAGAGTCTACCACTTAGGTGGCTGGACTGTGCTCTAGGATAACTGTATACCACCCAGCAGCCACATGGATTCTACAATCCAAAGGCCTTCCGCATTTTCAGAGTAAAGACTCATATTAAAGAGAGAGCCTCCGTCCATTTTATAACCTTCTTTAACTCAACTTTAGCAATCATATTTCTCACCTCATTGTTTTTATTATTTTTGAAAAAAAAATTTCCAACAAGTTCCCCTATTGTAAATATTTGCTTGAGGTCTTTCACTGATTAGACCTGTGAGTCTGTATGTTATGAGCTTTTCCATTTTAAAACATTAGAGTTGTGCAATAAACCAGAATTTCTTCCTTTTCACACTGTTTGTTTTAGTTCTGTTTGTTATATGTTTACATATGAAAACATCCATGTAAGATTCTTATTAAAAATGCTATCTTGCTGAATTATCTTACAATTTTAAGTTCTGTCTTATAATTTTCCATCATAGTCTATGCATTCTGATTTGTAAGTTTTACATAAATCTATTTTAAAGCATCATAAAAGACAAATCACAATCCATTCATAAATCACTTCCAGTGGATATTCAGTAGGCTATGGCTAGATTTGGGCCTGCTAGTTTCCCCCGAAGTCTTGAATTTGAATTTCCCCTGGAGTCTTATGTGTCTAGGGCTTCTTCCCCAGGGAGGTGCTATTGGGAGTTGGAGAAACTTTTAATGGGTCAGGCTTAGTGTGAGGTCTTTAGTCATTAGAAGTACAGAAGAGGATTGTGGTTCTCTCTCCCTCTCTTCTCTCTCTCTCTCTCTCTCTCTCCCTCCCTCCTCCTCAACATGAAGTGAGAAGTTTTGTTGCCCACCATTGCCACCTCTTTCTCTACCAGACATCTGAAAGCAGTGGATATACCTGATCACGGACTGGAACTTTGAAAACCATTAGCCAAAATAAATCTTTTCTTTTTACAAATCAATTACTTCATGTTTTTATTAAAGTTATGGAAAGCTAACTATCATAATGGCAAAAATTGATTCTTTTATTGAACAACTCTTTATGGAGCATTTACTTTCTGCCAGATGTTTCCTAAACACTTTGACTCACAAAAATGACAAAAAGTAACAACATAAAAAAATCCTACCTTAGGAAGCTTACACTTTAGCAACAAGTGACACAAAACAATATAAATAATTACATTTTATTATACTGTGTATATGTAAAGTTTACTAACTATGTATTATGAGTGGAAAGAATAAGTAAATTAAGAATGGTGGACAGTACTGGAGATGGGAGGAAAGAATAGCAGTTTGGATTTTAATTACAATGTTTGGGGTCAACATTATTGAAATGGTAATATCTGAGCAAAGACACGAAGAAGGTAGAAGATTTCATGACAGTTATCTAGTTTAAAAAGCTAGCCATAGTCTTTTTTACAAAAGATGAGCAACACTAAAAAAAGTAGAACAAGAATTAAGTCCTGGAACATCAAAATGTTAAAAGATCAGGGAGATGAGGAGGATCTGGCAAACAAGACTGAGAAGTGAAAACCAACAAGTTGGAGGAAACTCAAGAAAATGTAGTATCATGGAAACCACATGACCAAAAGTGTCACAAGCAGGAAGGAATGACAAACTATGAGAAATGGCATTTTAAGCAAAGCTAGGTGAGTGTGAGAATTAGAGTCATTCAATATGTAACATCCAGAAACCTTGGCGGGAAAAATTTCAGAAGAGTTAGAAAGAACTAGAACATTTCCAATATCTGTGGGCTCTTTCCTACCCCATCTCCTTTCTCTCTCTGAGTGTGTTAGTTAAATTCCCACCTCTATACCTGAGATAAATCAACCCATAAAGGTAAAGTTTATCTTGGCTCACAGTTTTGTAGGGTTTAATCCACAATAAATTGGCCCTGTTGCTTTGGGCCTATGGAGAGGGAGCACATTGTGATGGGCATCATGTGGTGGTGCAAAGCCACTCACTTAGGGCTGAGAATTGAGACAGAGAGACGAAGAGACTGGAGGCACCGGATCTCCTTCAAGGGCACACCCTTTGGCCAAAGGTCTTCCACTAGGCCTTCTATCTGCCTCTTAGAAGTGCCACCATCTCCTAAGTCCACCAAACTGGGGACTAAGTCTTCAACGCATCTACCATTGGAGATATTTAAGATCCAGAATTCAGCACCCAGAAATCATGTTCCTGGATTTTATGAACATCACTCACCCATATGTTTTATAGTATCACCACGGACATTTGTATTCCTAAGCAATATGTTTTTAGTGCTATTTGCATGTACATACACACACACACACACACACACACACACACACACAGAGAGACTCCTGAATCTGTTTTTCTAGTTGAAATCTGGCTGATATATTTTCTTACATGTAGACTATACCATAATCACCTTTCCAAACCCTATGTCCAAAAAGAAGTAGAATTTTGGCATAACATTAAAAAGAAGCTCCACTTAAGACTTAAAACTAAAACCAGGAGTTCCAGCCCAGTCTTCTAAAGAGCTCTACCTGGAGTAACAGGCTTCCAGGTAACAACAAAGCAACACTATATTTCTTTAAGAAACCTCTGTGGTGAGGTCAAACTGGCCACAGCATAATCTTGGAGTTTCTAGATTGAGTCCCTCTTCCACAATATCACCTTAATATACAGTATTATCAAAATTTCACTCAACCTAAATAAACACACATGGATATACTCAAACAACTGCACATCTTTTCAGCATACTTCTTTTACCTGGGGCTACAATGGGAAGTTACAACACATACTGAGTCCCCCTCACCCCAAGTATTGTGTCTCTTTTATTCCATGAAAGAAGCTTTCATTCAGCACCAGGGAGCTTGCTTCACCCTGTTCCGGGCAGGCTGCAATACATGGGAATTTAAGCTCCTCGGCTGCACCCTTTACGCAGTGAAGCATAACTCTCAGACAATAGGTACCTGAGAATCTGTTCCAATATAAAAAATTCTTCTACATGGCTTCCCAGAAGATGTACAGCAGAATTGAGTCATGGGTGCACACACTGAAAACACCTTCATTAGCAGACTTTTCATTACTTCATATCCCTGTTCTTTCCATGTTCATTCAGTCTCAATTGGGCTTCCTAGAATTACTTCCTAAAAACTATTTATTTTCAAGTGCTCTCTTAGCTAAGAAATTTCGTTCTGGAAATTGCCTAAAAAGTAAATGTTATGGAATTGGGCTATTTGTAAGTACATAAGAACAAGACTCCACTGCAGGTGGTACATGGACTGGTGCTAGTCCCCAAGCACTACAGAATCATAGCTATAAAGACTCCAGTCTGGCATGGATGAGGATGAGGTGTAGGTGGGAGGAGAAGCATGGGTATATTACCTAGTTCCAATTTTTTAAGAGAGAGAAAAAATGGTTAACCATAAGGAATGTGACATTGAGCTGTTTTGTAAGTCCCCTAGAAGCTATGAAGAAGAAGAATGTCAGGTTCAGTCGGTCAACTATCAACTCAGGGGATACAGAGAAAGCTAAAAGACCTCCCTGACATATTTACCAAAAAAATTCATTTCCTGAATTTAGAGGGTAGATTGTCTCAAAATTCCCTAGCAAGATTTGATTGTAAGGATAAAATAGTTAGAACACACTAAACACATAACTGTGGAAAATATGTTAAAATCAGGGCCAGTAAAGAGAAGGAGTGGTACCCTGTGATAGGTACATTTTGGTGGACATCTTAAGAATTTTTAGTCTCAGAATTCCATGAATCTTGGGATTTAGCAGAAGTGCTTGCTACAGGAAAATGGTCTCTTAATTATCAAGAGACTATACAAAGTCTTCTCCTGATACCTTTTTAAGATCCACTCATTACCTCCCTTCATTGCCTCCTGAATCAGGAGTCCACACATCTAAATGAGTATGTAGATTCCCTGCTTTGGAAACTGTGTACATTAATCACAACTGTAGGAACACCTGGTAATATGGATATCACAATGAGATTCATTACATCAGAGTAGAAAATTGCCAACTTCGAATTTTGAGAGAAGCCAGGGATCATTCCTTTTGTTAAAGATATCAGATGGCACCATTATTATAGAGGAAAGCCCCAAAGTAGCTGTAGCCCATGGTGGATAGGAACCATGCTGTCAATAACTGTGATTTCTACTATCATTGGGATAGTAGAGTTTGATGTAGCAAAAATCACATGTTGGTAGCTAAATATCAGTGTAAGAGCAAATGTAATTTTCATAGGCAAGAGCAAAAATGGCAATCAGTGAATTTTAACTAAGGTCTGTGGCAATGGGCAACATGATCATATCTCTAGAAATCAGTGTTAAATTATAAAACTGACAAAAGTAAACAGCTGGTAAATAGAAGGCTGGTGTCTATTTTGACAATAAGAAATTATGATCCCTTATCAACCCAAATCTAAGCCAAGACCATCTAACACACTGATTTCAGCCAGACAAGACCCTGATCAAAAGACTCAGTTTACCTGTATCTGCATTGTTGACCCACAACAAATTGGTTGTTTGAGCTGTTAAGTTTATGGTAATCTGTTAATACAGCCTTGGAAAACTAATACAGCCAGTTCACCTTTCATTTAGATTTAAAAGTCCATTTGGTTGGTCCATAGATTTTGTGTAGGACTAACAACAAGAGTGCCTTATAGATAGTTGTCACTTTATGTTCTCACCTGGACCAGGTAATCCAGCAGATACTGGGGTTGTAGAGACACTGTGGTGAACTTGGAGTGCATACTGTCACTGACAAGCCCCCAAAGAGTCACAGCACAGAGCTTTCAGGAATCAAAGGAAGGCCATGAGCTCTTCTGCAGAAAAACAGGATGTGTACAATAGTTCCTGGCACAGTATCATATCCTAGAGGAGAAGATCATGGGGTACTATGAGCTGGGTATTGTCAGACCGCATATTTTAAGGTCAAACAATTTCAGTAATAAATTCCAGTAAAATTATGTTCATAAGTTCATTAAAATGGCATATTTAGGATTATATCAAGCAGATATAAAGGGATAAATTATTTACACAAACAAATGGACTAGATATTATGTTATCTACCTCTTTTTCACTGAGGCATCTACCTCACTTCATACATGTGCCCTTGTAGGAGAAACTTTGGGACTGGTTTATAGAAAGATTGACTCAAGCTTTTGGTGTAAGCCATGAATAAACTGCAGTCACCTTATACCTTTGACCTATGAATGACTCTGAAGGACAGTAGTGAGGAGAAATTCTTCCAACAGAGAACTTCACATTTTATTCCACACAAATTCTTCCAACTTTGTGTGGAAAATCTCTTCATAAAAATGTAAAATTACATCAATTGAAACTTAATAAGGACATTATAAAATGGGTTCTGATGCCTCAGGAGTGAAATTGGCACACTTGCCAAATAAGCAATCAAGACTACTGAAGTCCTAGCTAAGGATAAGAGAAATTTAAATTGAGTGGTAGAGGAAGGAAATGATGCATATACGTTATAGCCCTGGAACTAGCTGTAGCAACTGGAATGACCACTCGGTTTACTGAACATTCTAAACTTTGTGCTTACTGAACTTTCAGTCATATTTAGTGAATGTAGTCTACTTTCCTCATCTAGAGTCAAAAGCAGAGATAATTCAACATGGGCCATGAGTGGTATAATTTGCTATAGATGCCATGCCCCAAGTCTCTTTAATCCAGCTTTAAATTTACTTAAAGCTATAATGGACAGTATCCTACATGGTGTGAGATTCCACCAGGACTCCTCTCTGTGCTTCAGAGCTTTCTTTAGAGCCTTAGGACACTGCAACCCATGCAAAAACCAACTCAAACTTGCACAACATTTAATACCCTCAGTGGCAACCATAACCCACAAGTAAATGTTCTCTCATAAAGTTTCCTGGAGGGCCAGGGATTTAGCTCAGTGGTTTTGCGGTCTGCTGCTCAAGTGCAAGGACTGGAGTTTGATTCCCAGTACCAAAAACAAATCAAAAACAAAACAAAACAAAACAAAAAACAATAAAGTTTCCTGGATATGACATTATTATCATTCATAGATTATTGCTTAATATGATATATATTATTCCTATAAATTATATAAGCTAGTAAATTTAACTATTTTCAAAATATGTACCTTCTGGCATGTTTGTATTTTGTTTACATGCTTGAGACATAATCTTACAAACTCTTGTTCCTATTGATGTAGCTCATTTACTTTTTGAAAATGTTAAACGTATAATCTAATAGGAAAACTTAATATAGATTCCTAATTAGTGTACACTACAAAAAAAGGCCTGACAATATTTTGCCCATTAGTAAAAAAATATTTTTCTGCTAAGAGAAAATGGGAATTAGAAGGTGGTCTGTTAGTGATAGTGAAAAGGATCAGGATGAGTGAGGTTTAGAAGAGAAAGAAGATTAGTAGAGATAAAAATAATCAAAATGTTATACACATACACCAATATATCATCACGAATCTCATTATTCTGTACTACAATATGCACCAGTAAAAATATCTCTTTTCTAAATTACAATTCTAAGACAGATGGATAAAATGATGGAAAAATGGATGGACCAATTGATGAGTGAGATACAGGTAGATAAAAATTATAGCTCCTATAGGTTAATTATTGGAACAGACTACTGCTATAAAAAATAAGAGAAAAACAGAACTTTATTAATATGTATATTCCATATTTTCGTGGGCGACACCCAAAGAATGAGCAGCTCTCAAAGAAACGAGTTTGAATTTCAGTTTATATAGCAGATACATTAGTCAACTTCCTGTTATGATAACAAAGTATCTGAGAAATCAACTTATAAAGGGAAAAGATTTGTTGGTTCACAGTTTTGCAGGTTCCAGTCAAAGACTGATCATCTCATTGCTCTGAGCCTGTGATGAAGTAGTACATACAAGCAAGAGTGCAGGGAGGAGCAAATTTCTTCACATCACAAACCAGGGAACAAAAAGAACTGAGGAAGAGATTGGGATTCCAAAACCTCCTTCAAAGGAAAATCCTCAAGGATATAGAGGCCATCTACTAGATCCTGCCTCCTGAAGACCATCACCTTCCAGTGCAGCCACCCAGCACCAAGCTTTTAAAGGCCACTGGGGAACACTCAACATCCACACAAAAGCTGCATCTGTAACCGAGACAGAAAGCTGTTAAAGTAACACAACAAATGAAACAGACTTCAAATCAGCTGACAAATTGAGGGGAAGACAAAAACATTTGAAGGGAAAGTTTATTTAGTAAAGCTTGTTAAAATAAATTCCTCAGATATAATCTCAAGGCTGAAGAAGCTCTAAAGCTATCTCCAGTGGCTTTTATTCTCCCTGGTAGATGAAGGTAGATAAGATAACTTCTGTCTTTGTAACTCCTTGTCCTGCATTGGTGAAAATGGAGGAAAGGCAGAGCTTTCTTAATCTGGTGCATCTTAACTATCTTTAGTTCAATAATCCTTCATATTTTGGGAGGCATATTCTAGTCTCCTACAATAATCAGTAATTGTTCCTTGCCTTAAATTTATTGTCTGGATGAAAGAAGCCTATCTCCTTCAAGAGTCCCTTAGAAATCTCTTATTTTTACTATTGTGAAACTTTTTCTCAAAAGAAAAATGCTTTTGAGAACTGTCTCTTTATTAAGGACAGAAAGTTGGCTTCTAATCCCATAGAAGTATATTAAGGTTTCTGATGGATGAAGATCATGCTGAGACAAACTAGGCTTGCCTGACTCATTTACTCCTGCTGGCCGGAGCGGGTGTGGCTTAGCTAGTAGCTGTCTGCCACTCCTCCTTGCTTCCCTTTGCTTCCCCTTGCACCCCAGTGGACTGGAACAGTTTGCTTCTGTGTTCTCTCTGACTGTCAAACCACCATTTTTCCATTCCAACAAGAGTGTAGCCAGTCAGGAAGTAGGGTGCCCCTCCCCAGCTCCAGCCACTTCAGAAGATACTGCTTCATTTTTGAAGAGGAGAGGAGAGGGCACCCCAGAGTAGCTAAGATCAGAAAGGGAGGAATCTGGGCCCCTTATTTACATATCCAGCATTCATAGTAAGCCTTCCAGAAGATTCCCTGTTTCAGCCCTCATCCTCACTGAAACAGGCCTCCAAGCTACTACATGAGTAGCACTTTCCACATAGTCCTTGGGTTTTAGTCTAAAAGGGCTCTCTCTCCTGTGTACTAGGCGACCTGGTGCTACAGCATAGGCCCTGTTAAAATAAAGACTTGCTTAGGTATTCTGTAAACCTTCTTGTGATTTATTTCTCCAATAGTGTGGGAGCCAAAAGTCCTGTAAATCTACTTCGGATTTTTATCCTGAGTAGTGTAGACAAAGAGAATAAACAGAGCTGTTAACACCAAAGAGCTCCGGAGACCAGCAGTCAATGAAGACCAGTGGTGGAGACATGGCTCCCAGAAGAAGTAGCCTATGGCAATGGTGCCAAACTTATGGCAAGGATACCACAGCAAAAAGGTTCACCATCACTGACCTATGGTGTCCAGCACGAGTTGTGATTGGATGGTGATGGCCAGCAGCAGCAGCAGTGACTAGCAGCTGGGTGTATTAGCTGTGGGTATCCAACATGACATTAGGACTGCTGGCAGAACTGTGCTTTGCAGATTCATGATTTCCATCTGAATCAAGCAAAAGAATCAAGCAGAGCAAGGAAAAGGCAGTTTTGCTAGAGGAATTGAGGGAAAAAAGAATACACAAAATTTCAGTGGTCTTTTGAAGCAATAAAGAGGTAAAAAAGGAAAACCAAGTTTTCAAGAAAATACTGTAGCAATTACCAGTCTTGTATAAAGACACAAGAAATCAATCACTTAGTTCTCCAGGTTTGGTATAACATAATATTCTTTTTTTTGTACCCGGGATCGAACTCAGGTCCTTGTTGTACAGCAGGCGGCGAAACCACTGAGCTAAATCCCCAGCCCCTGACATAATATTCTTGATCCTCAAGTTTTCAGCTGTAAAATGGGATTACTAATATTCAATTTACAAGACTATGGAGATGATTAAAAGTAATAATTTAGACAAAATGCAAACTATAACAACAAATGAAAATGTTAGAAAGTATTATTATTATTAAAGCTCCGCCTTCAAATATACAGGAAAATAATCCTTTGTTTCAAAAATTACCACAATGCAAAAAGTAAAGTTCAAAATCACTATGTTTAACTGACCCTGTATTTCTAAGGAAGACAGTATGCTCCAACATTGTCAGCAACAAGTCTGCACTACAAATGCCATTATTGAGTTATAAGTCTGACTATTCAACTTAACATCGCACTTTTATCATCACACAATATTCACAAAAGCGTGCATTAACTAGGATGTAATAGAGAACGCATTCAACAGAAAGATAAAAGCACAGGATGAGCAGAGTATGAACAGAAAATAACCTATGTGAACAAAGAATATCTGGCTTTTATCTGGAAATGATTTCATGTCTAGAGGGTCTTTATCCTTAAATAAAATGCAGCTATATTTTATTGGGGATTATATACTGATAAACAGTTAAGCCAAAGAGTTCAGAGAGTGGGGACTAAAACTAAAATAAAATGAAACCAAAAACAGCCAGATTCATTTTTCCATTTTATGAACCTAAAATGATGCCTCATTTGCCCAGACAGAATTCCTCTCACTTCCTGATGAAAGGCAATTGCAGTACTATGGCTGGCAATTTTGTCTAATTTTAAAATTATCACATAAAATAACTGTTAATAACTACCAATATTACATAGGATGAAAATGAAGGTCAAATGCTATAGTTTGAATGTTAAATAAGGCAAAGAATATAACTAGCTCTTGACAGGGCAAATTTTGCTCCCCTTAAAAAAGTTTAATATAGGGCTGGCAATGAAGCTCAGTGGCACTATGCCTGCCTGGCAAATGCAAGGTCCTGAGTTCGATCCCTGGTATCAAAGGGGAAAAAAAGTTTACTATAAAAATGTGCTACCCAAACACCTAACAGTTTGCATTTTGTTTTCTGGTATTCAATAAAATGATCATCTAGACATACTTTGGTTTCTTTTCTCCTGACTTAATAGTGCCATGGGCTTAGTATATTACTATTCATCATTATAAGATGACTCCTACAATGACTACCTTCTCCTTCATCTCCAAGACTCAAGCAAATAATTTTCCAAAACCTGTTGAAACTCTTACTAATGATAAAATAATCATAACACTGGTATTGTGTACACAAAGAAGAAACCTGAAGTTTTCTTATTAAAAGGTCTTACTCCAGAAGATTGCACCTATAAGGACTAAGAAGGTCATTCCTGAATCTCATTAATACAGTACTGCAGTGTTCTGGGTTACTCTACTGTTCTTCCATCTTCCATGGTACATGTAGGACACAGGCATCCAATGGGAATCTTGAGACATAGCGCCTGCAGACAAGGCAGGACTATTGTACTCTTTTAGAAAACGTCATAGTTCTGATGAAAAATAGAATTATACAGCCAGAAAAAGGCCCTTAATTTACCCCTCACACCCTCCACAGTGGACCTCATCCCAAAGGGAATAATCTATCACCTACTATCTATATTTTTATCTAAATCAGAGTTTCATGAAATGGCCTCAAAGAAATTTCTAGGTGACAGCTTTTTTAAAGATACTAAGATGTTCTACAGATGTGTTCTACTGATTATCATTCATGCATAAAGGGTTTAAAATTTCCATTAGATAATAGAGTTCAGTGTTTCACATTTTCTTCTAGTAGTTTGTCCTCACGCCCACCAAACATCTGCCCCTATTCCACTTAATCCATCTTCCTTATGTATGCTTATATAAATCGAAATATATGATATGATCATAGAATATTTGATATGAAAAAGATCTCTAACTTATCTCTATGATTTTATAAAAGAGGATACTACTGGCATCCATAGCCAAAAGCATCAATGTCTCTAAGGGCTGACACTTATCACAAATGAAGTAAACTAAAAAGACTTCCTTGAATTTGAAAAAAACAATGGTGCACTAGGATAATGAACAGCACTGAAGGAGGGGGCGTGCTCATTGACAGGAAGCAAGTGGGTGGAGACTGGAAACCTGGAGAGCACCAGCTTCCTGGAAAGCAGGAGATCTCAACTGTGCCTAGGTGGGAAAACAAAGCCCTCTCTAGGAGTCAGTCAAGAGCTGAAATCTGAATCTTTGCATAATATCTCTAGATTTTAAAATGGTGGAATTAATTTTTTATACCCTGAAAAGAAAATTAAATAAATAAAACTTCTGCAGGCAGACATTAATCCATATTGATTTAGTTCATGACCTCTCAGCTGAGTCACATAATTTCTAATCACTGTTCCATTTTCTGTTTAAGAGCCTGTAGGCCAATAGCTGGAGGCCACTCAGTGGTTGTTCCTCCCCTTTTAGTGGCATGAACATCAGGAGCTGCAGCTAGTCTTTAATAAATACCTGCAGAACAGGTACAGAACGTGCCAGCACACTGCAAACCAACCCACTACCTTGGGCCAAGTTGCAGTAACCTCGGGAGCTATAACAGTCCCTGAAATATTTACCCTGAAATACCTCTTTGGTCACAGTGTTTTCTGCAGCAGGCTTCTTTCTTTTTCATCTCTTCAGGATCTCTATAGAAGTAGGTATCAGGTATGAGCTCCCTTGGGTATTCACAGGAGATGGTGCCAAGCATGTGCAGAAATCCCCAGGCCAGCATCCACCAATCAGACCCACAGCATGAGCCGCCCAACACAGAAGACTGCAATGTCCCTAACATAATCTGTGTTGAAAAGTGCATTCATGGGCAGGTTTACACAAGGCACCTCTGTGAGAGGTTTGTGGTCAATCCTAAGATCAGTAACCACCAGAAGATGCACCTCCCAGAAGTCTGCCTACATGTGGTTAGTGAAGGTTTTTAGAGTGCTCCCCTCAATAAAAGTGACCCTAGTGGCAACTGCAAACTTCAGTGACCTCACTGGGTTTTTAATAGCAACAATGGCAGGATCTGGCAGCAGATGATTCTCAGATTTATGGTGTAGATGTCACCACCTCTCCTTTTGTAGATATTCTGCTCTGACTGCAAGCCCAGGCTGATGCTACCTAAGTGGATTCCTGCTGCAAGGACTTTAAGAAAGTCCTCTGCATTTGTAGGACATTAAGTCCTCCAGACATTGTGAAAATTTTCTTTATTGTGGGAATCCAGGACAGCACTGTGTGCACAACTCTCTCTAGGTTGATAGGAAAGGCCACAACCTTATAAAATAAATTCTGCCCTTTGTGCTCATGATGTGCCCAATCAGCATATTCATGTCAACATTTTTATTTGTCTTTTAAAAATGTGAATATAATGTATCAATTCTCACTCACAATCCTCTCAAATTTACTTAGAATTTGATGACAGAATGTTGTTTTTTGAATGTCTGTGAATAAGAGTACAGATTTGTTAAAACAGAGTAAGAGGAAAAAATTTTATGTAGAAGTAATTCCTGTGATGCTGACCACTTTAAGACCGTGAATATCTGAATGAGCTAAAATTTTTAACATAGGAAGATCGAATATTAAATCACCTGTCAGCTCTCTCTTCCTAAGAAGAACATGCCAATTAGGTTTCCTGTTCTTATTTATTGCTGTTTTTACACCTTTACATTGTTTAGCTTATTCTTCAGTGTGTTCTTTCAAGTTCAGTATATTTTTTAAAATCTATACTTGCATAATGCTGGACTGCTGCTAATTCTATAGTGACAGCAAGGTAACCCTTCTAGAATGAAAATATAAATTTTCTTAAATCAAATGTTGATTTTTAAAAAGCAAACTTTAACAGTGTATCATTAATCTGCACATTGGGTTTGGACAAAATTTTGTCTATTGCATGGCCTTCCATGCTTTGTTCTCTACTGCAAAGGTACTCCCACTCTCAGAAAATAGAAATCTGGGGGCTGAAGTGAGTAACATCATGTAGAAATAAATTCGCAACATAAAAATAAAACCAATATTCTAATATTAAAGGGAAAACAAAATGACAGAGTCAGGAAGCAGAAAGCCATTACCATGGTTATTGCCATTTGAAGGCACAATGATTGAAGTTATTGTCTTAATGTAAGATTACTAAATAATGCATCCCATAAAAGAAAGACATCAGATTGGCCATAAAATGTGTGTAACTGCAACAGAATTCATACTTATTTAATGACACTTTAGAATCAGATGGTAATTAAAATGAAGGAGGAATTTTTAAAAGCCAAATTCGAACATACCAGTACATAAATTGAAACAGTCTCTTTGCTTTGGAAGCACATAAGGAAGTAAGTTTCACACTGAGGTTTTTTAGATTTTTTTCCCTTTTTTTTTGCCCACTGGGACCAGCACAATTCTGATTCCTCAGTATTACCATGTGTAATTGCTAGGAGTGTTCATTATCAGTTGTCTACAGTGCAATACATCAACCTTGCAAAGCCGAGTTTCAAAAGACGCTCACACATCTGATGGGCTGCTGTGCTAAATACATCTTAATTTGTGCTGCATCTGCTGTTTTCTAATTTGTTTGTCATGCTGTGAATGCTGCAGACTTTGTTAGAGCAGCTCCCTGGTTTTTTTTTCTTTAAAAATTCATCAATACTTCATTTTTTAAAAATGGCTTTCTTCCATCATTGTCTGTCTGTGTCTTAGAATGTTATGTCAATTCTATAAAGCACCTCTGTATATTTTTTAAAATCCTATACATTTAAATATGTATATGCATATTCATATAAATGAACATGTAGTTGGATGTGCATTAAGCCAAATATTTAGTTGCGCCATATAAAGTAAAACAAACTTTTTAAAGACATAACTGGGTAAATGAAATGAAAGACTTGCCATTCTTACAACTCTGGCATGGATAGAAGTGCTTCAACTTGCCTGGGGCTGGCTTTGCTTCCCTCAATATGAAGAAGATATCAAGAGGGTTGGTGCTCTCAGTTCAGAAAGACTAAACAATAGTTCAAGTGAAAAACAAGCATACATAGTTCAGCACGATCCAGGATAAACTAGTCTCAATATTAAGGAAGTTTAAATTTGAGTTGGAAAAAACAATATCCACCTCAAGTGCATCCCTCCTACAATCTCTCCAAAAAAGCAGCACCCAA
Organism: Heterocephalus glaber; assembly: GCF_000247695.1. Next base: position 15,829,608 of record NW_004624774.1, on the reverse strand, counting down.
GCTGGAGGCAAGGTCTGTCTCCTGCACGTGTGACCCATGCAGTCATACAATGCTTCATGCTCACGAGGGCCCTAAATTGGATTTAAGATTCTGACATTATTCTTTAGAAATTTTTAATAATTATGGTCAAACAAGGGGCTTGGTATTTCCATTTTCCTTGGAACCTCGCAAATCATATAGCTGGTCTTGGATTCCGAAGTGTTTAGGGACCCTGATGGGACAGAGGGAGGATTTGCTCCATATTATCTCAGCATCTTATATTTTTAAGATCACAGAAAACTGTTCTTTGATATGAATAAAGGAAGGACAAAATGAAGAAAGTAAAGAGAGGGAGAAACAAAGGGAAGAAAAACAAAAGATATTTAATTTGTATTCATATAGATTTCAAAAGCATGAGGGAAGCAAGGCATGCATTTCTAGGAGATATTTATTTCTGAGGACAGAGCTTTTTTGAATGTAACTGATTACAACAAGGCCTTTAGGATTGCTAGCAAAAGTGACACTGAAAGTCAGTCTATAGTCCTAAAAATTTTAAGCTAAACATTCTATTTTTTGACAATTTTTCATCACCCTCTGCTTTTACATGCAGGTGAGCACATGAGCGCGCATGCACACGCGCGAGCGCACACACACACATGCACGAACACACACAAAGTTATTTAAGGAAACCTCAATAAAAGTCAAGGAATTAGAGCAAGGAAGCTGACCATCAGAGAGATGCTGTCACAGAAGCCAATCTCATTGTTGTGCTGCAGGGAGGCACGTCTGCACCTTGGCTTCTGCTGTTATGCACCTTACCAAGAGCGAGCCATGGGCCTCATTTACATAATGCCAATCAGTCTCTTAGGTCAAGATTTCCCAAGAACATGCAAAAGTGATTACCAAGGCAGACTTATGACTGGTAAAGTCACAGGCAAATCAGGGCTTCCTTTAAGTAGTATTTTGAATCAATAAGGAATACTGTTAAACCAGGGCTGAGAAAAACACCTCATAAAGTAACAGCATTTATAAAGGTTAATCAATTCAGCTAATTGTAAATGCTCTGGATTGTCAGTCCCTAAGCAGTCCCTTCTCTTTGTAACTAGTAATTCACGGTGGGATGCAGCAGCTCGAAAGCAGAAAGCAGAGAAAGAGGGAAAAGCAGTCCAATTTTTCATTATTCACGGCATGTTGTACTCTGTCGGTGTCTGTAAATGTCAATATATTTACCACAGGGAGATAGCCTTTTTCCTCTAGTAGCACTACGCTGCCTCCTTCATTATATACAAAACAAAGTAAAGAGCCTAATTATCTTGGGCCTAGGCAGATGGAAAGGAAATCAGGGTATTGATCTTTGGGGCAATAGCTTAAGGCAGTACATATGACTAATAAGCTGAGCAGGTAAAAGGATGGTCTTTCACTGATGATGGTAAGAAAGCAGTCTTCATCACTGCCCAGAATTGACTCAGGCAAAAAAAGATTCCTGCCCTTCCTTCGCTCCTGCCTCCTTTTCCAAAATAAGAACAAAACCATTATGGAGGGTTTTTAAAATGAGTGTCTAGAGAGATTGGGGAACTATAAACAAATCATGTCAGGCAGAAAAACATTGAGATGATTCTAGCCTAAAATTATAACCAGATTTTGTTAGTGAACACAAACTAACCACTTTAATGAATCCTAGAATTCCTTTCTACAAGAGTTCAGCCTATATTTCCACTCCACTGATGGATGTTCTACTAGAGACACAGAATACAGTTGTAAAAAATGTTAGAAATGTTCTAAACAGTAGTGACACAAGATAAATGATGAATGTTCCTAAGAAAAGGTACTTTCTTTTTTAAGATCTTTCATATATCTTCCTTTGTCTGCCTTTTTAAGATCTTTCATATGTGTGCTCTTTCCTGTGTATATATATGTGATGTTACATTTCAGAAAGTTTTGTTTCCCAGTATTTCCAAAGATTAATTTTTAATATTTAGAAAATTAAAAATTATAGTTATATTCAGGGAATATTTTTATGAGCCAAAACTGGAGATAAGAACTATTTAAAATCTTTTATGTTCGTGGGTAATATTTATAGCAACTTACCCAATAATGGCTTCCATTCTCCCATTTATTATACTTTAGAACCAAAGGTGTACATAATTTCCTATATGGAAACATAAACTGCTAAAACAGGCAGCCAATTTCCCTTTATTTCATTTTGACCTCAGTAAAATGTAAATGTCTTTATTTTTTAGCAGTAAGGCTGTGAGGAGTTAGCAAAATTTGAAAATGTGCAAGGAATCACAATATATTATACATCCTAAGTTTCAAAAACTTGACAAAAGCATTCTTATGTTTTATGTATCAATTTAGAGTTATTAATCAAAGACATTGTAAAATTCTAAATAAATCTATCAGAGGCTGATGTGCCTGTCAAACACTTTAATATTGCAGGTACTTCTGGTAATACAGTCAGACAAACCAAATGACTTGCTCAAAACACAGTTTGTTTACCTGAGCAGCATCAAAAAGAAAAAGAAAAAATAACTTAGAGAACATATGGGAAACAGGGAGCTGACAGTTTGTACCTCACATTATTTGTGGAATAATGCTACACCTGTGAGGGAAGATAGCATAGTATTCAAAATCAAATTGACTGGTGCATTGTAACAATGATGGCAGACAGTCAGAAAAAAAAATATCTAAGTGTTCCTCTGGAATAGAAACATTGATTCACAAGAGGAATTCTGGTTTTAATGAAAACAATTTCATTCTTCCATGAGTACACTTGAAGGGACATTGGATTCACCTCTGCAGAGGGTGAGATGAATTAGTCAGGAGAGTCCAGAAACCGCCTTGCTTGCTGAGAGGATGGAGGGGAAAGCCAACCTCAACAGAAACTCTCATCTCTTCTCTCCCATGTCCTTCTTCCTTTTTCCAAAACATATTACACTCATCTTACAATACTATTGCCCCATAATTGCATGGGAAATGTCCCAACAGCCTTGAAAATGCTGAGAGTTGAGTGAGATCCTCTAAATGAGGATGTCTTCACTTTAAGGCGATTGATATACCTGGTAGAGCTTCAAGAACTCACACATCATGCCTGTAATGAGCAAAGATAACAAAACAAACATCTCCAAGACCCTCATTCCATTTTATTTACTGATTGCGCCTGAGCATTTTGTACCTTCATCCCCATATATAGTCATTCAAAGTCCACACCCTTTTGTATATAATGTAATTTTCTTTCAAGAGGATAAATTTTTATATCAGTTTAATAATTTCTTGAAGTTATCCTAGAGTATTGCTCAACTTGCTTCTAAATTAAAGCACTTATTAAAAAACTTTGAAGCACTCTCACAGTTTTAAATTACTGTGCACATAGCAATTTAAAATTATGGGAGGAGTTTTATAAGCACTTGAATTTGGAGGTGATCAGAGACCTGAAAATGTGCAATATAGAGTAATTTAAAATTATTAGAGTACTTCATATTTTTTATAAGCTCTTCATCTGGGAAGTGATCAGGTTCTAACATCTGAGCTTATGCAGTGCAAAGTGAAGTACTTCTCAGCCTGAGATGATTCACTCTATTAAATCAGACTACTTTAATAATTTTAAAGTGATGTACAGTGGGCATGGCCAGATCTCCAAATTCACTTTTAAATTAAAAATATTTTTCACTACAAATGGCACTTATATGATAAAGCAGAAATTTACCCTTTCAATTTTAGATATCACACTACCCTCCTGCTTTTAGAGCAGTTTCCCCCTAGTAAAAGCAAACACCAAAATTTTAAAAATATTTGTTCTTTTCCATTAAAAACAAAGAAAGGCATTGTGGTGAGAAACTTCAACAACTTAGTCAGATTTGAAAATATTTCCATGTTAAAACAAACTTTAGAATATTATGTTTCAGAATATAACACTTTTACACCTAAAACAATGCCAAAATAATATCTCAAGGTTTTTTTTAAACTTCACTCTTGACCAAGGGCAGCTTTCTCACTACCTAAGAAAAATAATATAAACTCTTCTCAATAGCCCCACTGACCTGAGAAAAATCATGTCTTTCCAATAATATGCTCTCACCCTGCCCTTGAGTTCAAAGAAAGCAAAACATAATAAAAACACGCTATGATGTACAGCATATATGTTCACTAAGTGGACACGTGACAAACATGGCTTCAGATTATTCAGTTTTGTGATTCTTTTTGAAGTTTTACACTTTCTATAGTAAAATTACAGGGTAGAATTCTGGTCTGGATAAAGTATTTCTATTCACAAATAAAATTTTTCACATGTTAAAAGGGATTTTAACTTCCCTATGGGATAATTCAATTTTTGGTTATGCTTAAATGTAGTTACTGAGTTGATATTTGCATCAGAGTGGATGATATTAAACCTTATTTGGGTAGTTCTCTTCTTCCATTTAAACATAACAACATCTCAAATAACTGGGGAAACAACTATTAAATCTTATGGAAGCTAGTAAAAATTGTTTTCTCTTTACTATCAAGTGTTAGGAAATTGCCTTTTCTCTTCCTCTCCCTGCCCCCGTGTCCTGTTTAGCTGAGCTTTAACTACAGTCATACTGAATCTACTGGAAAGTAATGACTTAGTACCTCTTTGTTCTTTGACAATACATTGAATTTTAGCCAATAGGAGAATAGGTCCTAACTAATGGGTTTATAATCCACAAGTGATCTGGAGAGGTTCCCAATAGCAATTTGCCAATGTGGAAAGTATGCTCGAGCTGTTTGTTGTGGTTCTCATCAGGGAATAGCCTACAACCCACACATGCACAGCTCTATTTAAATGTCCTCTGGCTTGTGATGAAACTGCCACAGTCACTTCATCTTTCACCACTGATGCTGCCTGCAAATTAAAGTCTCAAGGGCAGAAGAGGAGGGAAGAGTAATAATGTTTTTAAAGTGTTCTTTCTCAGAGCCAGCTCTTTCATTGAAAGATATGCAAGGGCATTCAGAATTCAAAGGAAATTTATTTTGAGGGTTGCTTCATTGACATTTTAAACTCCATTTTGTGTACCAGTTCCCTATAGTAAAGGTGATCATTATGTCCTGCAACCAATTACTAATAAAAGTCAAAAGATTAAAAAAATTTTAAAAATAAATTTTATTTTAAAAGGTAGGCATTGAACATAAATTTGAAATTGAAAAATGTGGGTGTATAGACATTTTATGGAAAGAAAATGAAACTCTGGTGTTTAGATTATAATCTCTGTCAGGATAAAGTACATATATTTCCCAAAATCTCTGAATCCTCCTGCAAAAAAACATCTGACATTTCATTGAAATGATAATAATGGACTTAGAAGATTTTTTCATTTTAAAATATCCATGTGTATACTGAAATAATAGTTTCTATGAAAATACTTCTGAATTTAACCTAAGAGATTGAGGTTCAAAATATTTTCTAACTGGGATATCAAATACTCCAGAAGTTATACAATACCTTGTTCTAAATAAAAGCATTTTGAATTCGAGAAATTTACATTTGTCTGGTACAGTATGGTCAAATTACCTTGCTTTTCATGCTATTTCCAACAACAATTTGTTCTAGAAAAAAAAAGGAGAGTTGTCCTGGCAATAGAAATATGTAACATTTAGATAGTTTGTATGTAATTAATGGACTCAATCATTTGGCTATACCATCATGAGGATATAAAATTACCTAATATAGTAATTGGTAATAGTGCAAAAGCCTCTAAATAAGCATGTCTGGGAACTAAAATGAAGTTAGTTAGGAAGTTAAAGAAAAAGTCTATATGACTAATTATTAACCAGGAATTATAGGAAAATAATGAATTATTGGATGCCTGAATTGAGAGGAAAATGAGTATAAATGGTGAAAAAAATCACAAAAGTATATCTAAGAACTCTTACATATTGGAGACAGAAAACAAAGTTACAGGAAGCTCCAATAACTTTCTGCTGCAGTATATGAGTTCACAAGAAGCCTCTAAACAAAAATTTTACTGCAATTAATGGGGAAAAAGTAAGTCAGGTAATTATGACAGGATGGATTTAAAAATCATTGTAGATATTTCAAACTAAGTGGCTATTAGAAAGAAATCAAAGGGCCTTGTAAGAATCATATCAAGGAAGGAATTAAAATGAAAATATAACATTCATGCACTCTTGGGCCATGCAAATATAATGAAACATGGCATACCTGGGACATTTGTCAATGGTTGTGCTGTGGATATGTTATTGTATTTTACTGTAGTAATTACTGCTTTCAGCATCTTTGTAAACAGGGTGAGAGAAGTGATATTTGATTATGCTAATCTATAAGTCTCCCTTGAATAGCATGACTTTAGTACTAAAACCAGGAAGATAATTCTAGAATAAAACCTTTACACATGCACTATAAAAACAAATGTGCACTTTTCAGACAAAATATTTTTATCTAATTTGCATTTTCCTGCAGCAGTACCTATGCCCACTCATATAACTGTATTTAACATTTTTTTTATTTCAGAGCATTGCTAAATAAACAAAACTTTCATTAACACTGCGGCCATTTTAAGTAAATCTTTGCCTAATTGTATGAAATGTCCCTGAAGTCCTAATGCCTGTTTCATGAGTTAATCCATTTAAGTGAGAGAACATGTTTTGTCAGATTATGTGAGTCTGACAAGTTTTTGAACCAAACTAACCCTTTTGAGACTTGAATTCCATTTGCTTCAGGAAAAAAAGGGACTTTTTGGTTCAAAGGAAAAATGCTTAGAAAACATATTTGAAAGGCTCATAAGGGATCTTAAACATCAAATAGCTCTTGGAAAACAACATTCTGATGAGTTAAGTGTAAATTAATTAGAAACATACAGATTGCTTTTCCCTGACTACCCACATAGGTTTCTAAGTGGAGGAAAGTGTGTTTGACAAAATGTGTTTGGAGTTTTCATGACCCCAAAGCATACTAAAGTACTTCAAGATGTTTCTGTGGAACAAAGATATTTGTTTTCATCCACTGACCTTTTGCTAACAAATATTTAATGAATTGTTATTAAACAACACTGTGACCCATAGTTATTTAATTTTGTTTATTGAGTATATTTAAAAATATTTCCTTTCAAAGAATTTGATCGAATTATTATAAATTAATTTAAATCTTGTGGAGCTTCTTAAGAGGAAATATAAGTGAAATAAGCATTAAGATATAAAAATCCATATCACTGAAACTCCATCCTATAAGAAGAATTGAAGGAAAGACCATTTATGTGCGGAAGCACTGAGGTGCTGTGACAGTCATTATCTAGGATAGTATTTCTGTGAAGCACCCTGAATAATCCTGGTTTATAAGAATTTGGTCCAGGTAATCTGGTAATATGCCCCTCAAGTATATCTATCCAGTTTACAGGGGCTGCAACTTGTCAAAGAAATAAAAATAAATGAATGATTATGGTTTGCTAAATAAAGTAATATCACCAGAGAAAATATTTTCAAATATTACTATTAACAAATATTCATTATAAATCACTTGGCTTTATAATGTTAAAAATTATCATCATTATAATTTCTATAATAAATACATTCAAACTTACCACCAAGAGAAATAAGAGAGAGAGAGAGAGAGAGAGAAATGAAGGAAGAGGGAAGGGAAAACAGAAGGAAAAAGGAAGGAAAGAAGGAAGGGAGGGAAAGAATAGGGGTAAAAGAGAGACTTAGAAAGGATAAAATACTATCTTTCATGTATTTTGCTAAGTGATTTATTTTATCTCACTTTTCCAATTGGCAAAAAAAAATAAAATTAGGATGTCTTATTTAACATTGAACACCCAGAGATAAAGAAAATGGTTTGAGCAGGGTCTTGTGAAGAAAGCATGGACTCTGTCTAGGAAGAGAAGTTACCAAGCTCAACTATTTCAAGCTATTTAATTCTTCACTTCTTATGAGGATTTATATTTTCAATTTACCATAAGGACTTTTTTTTGCCAATTTTTCTCTCAGGGAACCAAGAAACTTAGAACTTCCCCCTAGGAATAGCAAACTTTTGAGAAATTCTGAGTTAGCCACTTATAAAAACTGTGCAATTATAGTTGTAAATAATTGATAGGGGTGCTGCAGAAAAATAGCCATCACTAAGCTAGCTGAACTTGTGAGATAAGTTGATTCCCTGGAGCTACCTGGATAGAAAAGCCACAAGAAGCTTTTGTGTTATTTTATTTTGTAGTTTGTTTGTTTTAAGTTTATCCTTTGAAGCTGATTTGGGGGTTCCATTTCTTTATGAAACACATTTGGCTTGCTGCATACCCAGGAAGACTGGGCTACTCAGATGTGTTTAACATGCAAAACTATTCTATATTCTGTCAGCATGTTCACACATCTATTTTCTTTGCATTTCATGACGTTAAAGTTCTAATTTTGATCACATGAGATTTAGAAGAGAGAACTGACAAAGAATGGATTTTTTTTTCCCCTGGGTCCAAGAGGCTGTGTGTATTCAAGTAGATACATTCCATTGTAAAGCTCACCTCAGCAAAATGAATTCAGTGTTATATATAGCCAGAGATTTTTCAAGAAGTATTAATGATAATTAATCTTCTGAGAAACACATATAAGGAAGCTTGTCATTTGTGATGTAAATTCAAGAGTTTGTTGGACAAAAGGTTTCTCATTATTCTTTTAATCTTAAATTATCCCTTCCATTTGTTAAAATATTTCCCTGGTCCTTAACTACATTTAAAGTTATACTGAATCTCCAAACCATAAAGTAAAAGAAAATTAGTACTATCAGTTCCAGGTTTGCTAAGTGAAGTATTTTGCATTTGTTAGAACAATTTTGTAACAATGAGGTAACACAGATTAAACTGATTCCCAAAGAATCTTACAGTAATTCAGAATGAGGACTACAATAATGAAGCTTCAGACATGAGGAAATAAATCATTTTTACGGAAAACCCATGTTCACCAGTTCCTTATTGAAGACAGAGTTAGAGTATCATCTAAATCAGTGAGTTTTTCGAGAACTCTTTACTTCTTAAAAATAATTAAGGACCTAAAATACTATTGTTTATGTAGGCCATATGCACTGATGTTTTCTGTACTAGAAGTAAGAAATAAGATATTTTTTAGAAATTCATACAAATTAGTGAGGTGTGTGATATTGTGTAACACATGATACTTAGTAGAAGACGGCTGGATCTTCATATCTGCTAATGCATCCAATGCCCTGTAATGTAACATGCCACTGGGCTCTGGAAAACACCATTGTAGAAGCAGAAAGAAAGAAAAATGAAAAAAGCAAACAGAGTCTTAGCATGATTCTCAGAATACTTTGACATTGTAGACATCCTGGAAAAGTGTGAGGGACTTAGAGGGATACCCATACAGTACTTTGTGAACCACTGAGTTAAAAATATTATGTGTTATGTAGATAGATAGGTAAGTGGATATAGATAGATAGATAGATAGATAGATAGATAGATAGATAGACAGTAGATATGTTCATACTCTCACATATGTTGAAATGCTGCTACATATAGATTACTTGACATAAACAGTTTACTAATGTGTGAACAGCACATTTCATAGGGGAAGATCAAGCATCCTAAACTTCATTTCTTTCAGTTGTATGAACTTTGAGGTACACAACTACATGCCAGACAGTTGACAGAGATAAATAGCTCACAAACTAAATGGAGTCCTAACAAAATGATATCCTGGGTATCAGTGATTAATATTATATTTTCACATGTGGCTCTATGGTAACCTACAATGAAACAGAGGAGTGATCAGTATTCTGTGTTTCATGAAGAGAGTGCACAGGAGGTACAAGTAACTTACTCAAGTGTCATAATGACTCTGCAGCAGAGTGGGGATTGGCTGCAGCCCAGTGCTGCTCTGGCCTTGTCAATAGGGCAACTGACTGTGACAAAACACCAAGCTGAACAATGAAAATCATTGATGGGGTGTTTTGGTGCCTGATTTGTTTCTTTGCAATTTTTTTTCTTCCAGTACCAGAGATCAAACATCAGGGCCTTGTGCTTGTGAGGCAGGTGCAGTGCCACTGAGCTACATCTGTGGCCCCTCTTTAAAATTCTTCAGTCTCAAAATAGTTGTTTTGGTGAATATGCAGTTGGGGATTTGATATTATGTTGCTAAATGTTCTAACATTTTGAAAATGCTGATTTATATCCTCTGGGCTTAGTTTTTCTCACATGTGAAGTGCACATGAAATATCACGAAGGCTTCAGCATTAACAGTATCTACCCTGGCTGTTCCACTACTCTCAAACCAGAGGAAGGCGCTTCCAGGCTGCCATTCCACAGTTCCCAGCCCAGAGGAAGGGGCTTCTGGGCTGCCATTCCACTGCTCCCAGCCCAGAGGATGGGAGCTGAGTGGATGCCAATAGCACCACCACCCTCACTGGGGTCAAAATGAGAAGACATATAAACAAGTCTCAAAACCGAACTTCCAGAAAACCTACAGCAACCCCAAAGGGAAATGAGATGGAACACACTGATACTAAACAACCTGGACCATCTGAATTGGCAATAAAAGAGGATCTTGAAAAAATGAAATCAGAAATCATTTCTCAGATAACAGCAGAGGTTGTGCTTGTAGTGTAAGACATGATTAATAAATCTAGAGAGGAGCTGAGGAACATGATGGAATCCCAACAGAGGAAACAAATGGAATCCACAAAAGAGATGTAAATAGATTTCCAAGAGATCAAAAACTCCACTGAATGTATACACAGCAGAATGAGCCAATGTGAGGACAGAATTTCAGATATAGAAGAAATAATTCCAATTAGTGACCAGGAAAAAAAATTGCTTCAAAATTGTAAGGAACCATGAGAAATCAATCCAGCAGCTACCACACAATGCAAAGAAGAATAACATAAGACTTATTGGAGTCAACAAAGAAACAGGAGAGAGTGCAGCTGATGTAAAAAAAAACTCTTCACAGAAGTAATGGCAGAAAACTTCTCAAGCAGGGGGAAAGAACTTAAAATACAGATAAGTGAGGCATGTAGGACTCCAAAGAGCCTTGATCAAAAAAAATTGATACAAAGGCATATAATTGTTAAGATTCCAGAAACCCAACAAAAGAACAAAGTTCTACAAGCAGTTAGAGAAAAGAAACAAATCACATACAAAGGAAAACCCATCAGAATCACAGTAGACATCTCAATGCAAACCCTCAAGTCAACAAGAGCTTGGAGTGATGTGTTCCAAGCCTTAAAGGAAAACAGCCTCCAACTCAGATTGATGTACCCTGAAAAACTTTCAAATTTGATGGAGAAATGAGATACTTTCATGACAAAGAACACCTTAGGAAATTCATGAATACCAAAACAGCACTCCAAAAAATTTTAGACAACATCCTAGGAACAGACATTAAGGGTCACAACCCCAGGAAGCCCAGCAGAAAGAACCCATTGGGTGTGACTAGAAATTAAATGTAAAAGGGGAGAATCAAACAAAAAGAGTCATGACAATGATAAGTGAATACGTATCAGTTATAACCATCAATGTTAATGGTCTTAATTCACCTATCAAAAGAAATAGACTGGCAGAATGGGTCAAGAGGCAAAACCCAACAATATGCTGCATACAAAAAACATACTTAATTCAAAAAGAAAACTCATAGACTGAAAGTTAAAGGGTGGAAAACAATGTTCCTTGCAGCAGGAACATGAAAAAAGGCAGGAGTAGCTATCCACTTTGCAGATCAAGTAGATTTCAAACAAACACTGATTAAGAGAGACAAAGAAGTACAATACATCCTTGTAAAGGGAACAATCCAAAAGGAAGAGATGACAATAATAAATATCTATGCACCAAACACCAGTGTGCCCAACTATATAAAACAAATACAAATAGACATGGAAAGTAATATATGCACAAATACAATTGAAGTAGGGGACCTCAATACCCCACTGTCACAAATAGATAGATCAACTAGACAAAAAGTCAGTAATGAAATACTAGAACTCAATAGCAAAAGAAACCACAAAAATTTCACAAACACATGGAAATTGAACAACACACTTTTGAATAACCAATAGGTCACAGAGGAAATTAGAAGAAATCAGACAGTTCCTTCAGTTAAATGAAAATGAAAATAAAACATATGGGAATCTATAGGAAGTAATGAAAGCAGTCTTACAAGGGAAATTCATAGCAATGAATACTCATATTAGGAAAATAGACCAAGCCCACTTAAACAACCTGATGCTGAACCTCAAGCTTCTAGAAAAAGAAGAGCAGGACAAACCCAAAGCTCATACAAGGGAGGAATTAGAAAGATCAGAGCAGAAACCAATGCAATGGAGACTAAGAGAATGATACAAAAAAGCAATGAAGCCAAGAGTTGGTTCTTTGAAAGAATCAAAAAAATTGACAAGCCCTTAGCCAACCTTATCAGAAAAAGGGAAGAAAAGGCTCAAATCCATGCAATTAGGAATGAAAAGGGTGAAATTTCAACAGACCCAGCAGAAATCCAGGGGATCGTCAATACCTACTTCCAGAACTTATACACCAATAAAACATAAAACATAGAAGAAACGGACAGATTCCTAGATACATATGAATTACCGAAATTGAATGAAGAAGACCTAAAAATTCTAAATAACCCAATATCAATCAATGAAATTGAAAACATAATTGCAAACTTACCAACTAAGAAAAGCCCAGGTCCTGATGGTTTCAGACTGAATTCTACAAGGCATTTAGAGAGGAACTACTGCTGCTACTGTTTAAACAATTCAATGAAATTGAAAGGAAAGCAATACTCCCAAATTCATTCCTGGAAGCAACCATCATAATGATCCCCAAAGCAGAGGAATACCGAACTGAAAAAGAGGACTATACTCCAATCTCAGATAACAGGAGAAATTATTCCCCTAGTGCAAGACATGATAAATAAATCTAGAGAGGAGCTCAGGAACATGATGGAATCCCAACATAAGAAACAAATGGAATCCATAAAACAGATGCAAA